>VZTO01022244.1:145598-174851 GCA_013400615.1 Syrrhaptes paradoxus
GGTGGATCTCATCCGGCCCCATGGACTTGTGGCAGTCCAGATGGAGTAGTAAGTCTCTGACTGTTTCTTCCAGAATCACAGGGGGGTTAGTGTGCTCCCCAGCCGAGACTACCAGGTCAGAGAGAGGAGTACCCTGAGGATAACTGGTCTGACTTTTAAAGACAGACATAAAGAAGGCATTCAGAACCTCTACCTTTTCCTTATCCTCAGTGGTCACATTCCCAGCCTCATCCAGCAAAGAGTGGATATTCTCCTTTGATTTCTTCTTACTGTTAATGTATTTATAAAATAGTTTCTTATTCCTTTTCACCCCAGTGGCCAGGTTAATTTCAAGCTGGGCTTTTGCCTTTCTGATTTCACCTCTACACATCCTAACGTCTTCCTTGTATTCATTCTGAGTTGCCTGTCCCTCCTTCTACAGGCGGTAGTTACTTTTCAGAGGAACGTAGCAAAGAAATGTGACATACATGTACCTGCCAAAATGTCTTCTCCACGTGTGAACTGAAGTTATAAATCATCATGTTAAACGCCTGTTTTCACTTCAGTGCTAATATAACCGAAAAGATGTGAGGGATGACGTCTATTCTACCACCTAGAACTTGCATGGTCTTTACTGTATTCACTTGTACAACTTTCCTATCAATCGAGGAAGCCCCGCTATCACTAGCTTGTTACTGGGAAGCTCATAAGTCATGCCTTACACAGGTAAAAATGAACACGTATTTAAGATCTCAACAGAAACTCTTGTCATAAGCGACTGGCCCACAATCACACAGCAGCTCTGTGTAGGACAGAGGACTGAACAGAAGTCTGCTGAGTCCTAGGCTACTGCCTTGACCATGTTATCATCCTCCCTCTCATCCCAAATAACTCCAAAAATAGAAGCCTCTAAATAATAAGGTGCTGACTCATCCTCGAGACTTATTTGTAAAGCTGGGTTAGGACCTGAGTTGTTTTACTGGACTGTTTTAGTATTTCCAGAGAATAAATTATTGTCCAAGGGTAATCCTAGGGAAAGGCTGGAGTGGATGGTTTAGAAGTCACCTTAAAAACAATAAGAATGGAATCAATTACATTTCAGTCCACTTTGGAAGAGGTAACATAGCATAACAGACAGGATAAATGACAGCCCATTTCACTGATTTATCTAAGGGACAGATAACCCTAGCTACAGGCAGTGGGAACTGCCCGGTTTGGGGGAAGCCCCAGAGCACATTTTGCCCTGACCAGGCAGAATACCTGCTCCTGCTCCAGGCCACCCATTTCTCAAACCATCTTTTTGCTGTTTTCATGTTGCTGTGGGGTCTCCTTATCTAACCCAAGTCTGCCTTAACTATTTAAGAAAGTCAGTGTCTGAAGTCTAACCCATTAGCTTAGGAGCAACACAGCAAACAAGAAACTAGGATTTTCTGCAATTCGAAGGGCTGAAATTTTACCTGGGCCTTTGACAAGCCATACAAATATGGGACATTTGTGTCCTCCTGCATACCACATACTCATAAAACAGCCTAAGCAAACTATGGCACAACATGTCAATAGCCTGGAAAAAAAGAGGAGACTATAACAAGGTACGGCCTTGACGTGGACTTGATATTTTATATGTCTCATTAATTCCTTTACCAAGTGTACTAAAAATCTCCAGAGATACATAGCCATGTACATAACCAGACCTGAGGGCACAAGCACCATAAATGACCAGATGAGCTCCTTCTCAGAAGAGGATACAACCTTCTATCATACCAGGTACTCCTTGACAACTGGTAGTGTACAATGACATCCCACAGCAAATGTGGTATCTTGCAGTAAACGGAAGGTCCCTTAACCTTGCTTACACTGAGGAGCAAGCTATTATGTATCTAGCACGGGGTAAAAGCACAACTGCAGTGATCATGGAATAGTTTTTGTATTTTACATTTGCACTCTTACTTTCCTAACAGTGACTTATCACATCTCCATTCACTGAATGACCGAAGATAACTGTTCCCATGGCAGGCAGATAGAAAAATGAGCGGTAACAATTTATTTCAGGTAAGCAACAATATTCTATCTGTATAAGAAGACATAAATGGTCTAGGCGGAGGGTAGTGGTGTAATTTGTCTTTGGAACAAGTCTTTGAGAAATACAGTGAAACATATTTTTAAAAAAATACTCCATGAGTTTTTCTTTATTAGATGAGTGCATATACACATATACTCTCTACACTGTCATCCTTTATATGATCACTGTGGAAATGACAGACAGCAAACCAGCAAACTACAACTGAACAGCAGCAGAAAGTTCTTCCCCACATGAGTGGTATGGCAGCAGGTCAGTGCACACAGAGAGCGCATGGAAACACCACCCTTGAAGATGTTTGAAACTCAGGTGGCCAAAGCCCCAAGCAACATGAGTTAATTTGAAAGCTATCCCTGCTTTGAGCAGCAGGCTGGACTGCAGGCATCCGGAGGTTCTTATGATTTCTGTATATCTGACTTAGCAGTTACATGAAGCATCAAATAAAAGCCTTACCTAATTATTTAAGAGATTCTTTATAAAAATATGTACATGGATATTGTATTTTATGGATTTCAGTTTACAGAGAAAAACACAGATTTCAGCTTACAGAGAAAAACAGAAGTTTAGATTCCATTTCTTTCTTAGTATTCTAGTGCTTTCTTGTCAAGCAAAAGTAAAGACAAGAGCAACAGAGTGCTCAATATATTTAGAAAGTGGCACAGATGCAGATGCCTGTCTAGACATGAGCAAAGAAGCAGTTTAAGAAAAAGATCAAATAAGAACATAATTGCCAACACTGATGGATTAGAATGGATCCTTGAAACTGGTGCTATAGCCAGGCATACAAAATGAATCTATTTCTTCAAGTGGCAATACCAAAGACCTGAAAGAAAAATAAGATTCAAGCTATTTATAAGACAGGCTTAAGCTTCTCTGACCTCACAGAAAAGCTCCTCACAGTTGGTGTATTTTCATAAATACATCCATAAGAAACCTCCATTTTGTAGAACAAGTTAGGAAGTGAAAGAGCTTATCAGNAGAGCGCATGGAAACACCACCCTTGAAGATGTTTGAAACTCAGGTGGCCAAAGCCCCAAGCAACATGAGTTAATTTGAAAGCTATCCCTGCTTTGAGCAGCAGGCTGGACTGCAGGCATCCGGAGGTTCTTATGATTTCTGTATATCTGACTTAGCAGTTACATGAAGCATCAAATAAAAGCCTTACCTAATAATTTAAGAGATTCTTTATAAAAATATGTACATGGATATTGTATTTTATGGATTTCAGTTTACAGAGAAAAACACAGATTTCAGCTTACAGAGAAAAACAGAAGTTTAGATTCCATTTCTTTCTTAGTATTCTAGTGCTTTCTTGTCAAGCAAAAGTAAAGACAAGAGCAACAGAGTGCTCAATATATTTAGAAAGTGGCACAGATGCAGATGCCTGTCTAGACATGAGCAAAGAAGCAGTTTAAGAAAAAGATCAAATAAGAACATAATTGCCAACACTGATGGATTAGAATGGATCCTTGAAACTGGTGCTATAGCCAGGCATACAAAATGAATCTATTTCTTCAAGTGGCAATACCAAAGACCTGAAAGAAAAATAAGATTCAAGCTATTTATAAGACAGGCTTAAGCTTCTCTGACCTCACAGAAAAGCTCCTCACAGTTGGTGTATTTTCATAAATACATCCATAAGAAACCTCCATTTTGTAGAACAAGTTAGGAAGTGAAAGAGCTTATCAGGGTCAGCCAGGAGATGCAGATACTTTTATGCACCAGCAGAAAATGTGACTGGCCACAGAACTTCATTTACAGGCTCATTATGTCAGTGTATTCCAGCACAAAAAGGAAGCCTCCTGACCTGTCTCCAGTATCCTGTCTTTCCCTACCCCCACCCCCAAAATTTCACTGAACTGCAGAAGAGTAGATTGGGGAAGATCTCAAAGGACCATTTATCCAAAGCAGGAACCACTACACTATTCCTGATAGGTGTTTCTCCAATCCACTGGTAAGGACGTTTAATGAGATAATGAAACAATCTCCTGACTACTATGTAGTTTTTTTTTGATATCTGACTTAAACTTATTTTGCTGCATTTTTTGCTCATTATATCTTGTCCCACCTCCAGTGGGCACGGAACAGAACATATTTTACAAAATCCTAGAACCACAGGATAATTCAGGTGGGAAGACACCTCAGGAGACCATCTAGTCCAATCTCCTGCTCAAAGCAGGGTCAATACTGACCAATAGCAAATTCTTCTTTGCTGCAGACTTTAAAATATTACAAGGTTGTCATGTCTCTCTGTCTAAATCCCTCTTTCTCAGGGTGAGGAAGGAAATCTTTTACCTTGAATTTTCATCTCCCAAAGGCCAATGCTAGCAGGCCAGCATGCTGTTAATGTGTATACACATGCACATGTGTGAATGGGAACCAAATATACAGGACAATCAATAGGACATGAAATGAGGGAAAAGAGTGATTTCAGAAAGGAGAATGAGCAGAAATTAAATATAATAAGTTTTACCTAAAAACAAAGGACTACTTGGGAATGAGGAATGAAAAAAATTAGCAGGAAGGTGAACATATCTTACAAAAAAAGAGGTGTAAAGAGCTTGCCTCGTTTAGCATAGCAAAATGAAGATTAAAAGAGGGTATAATTTCCATTTACAAACACATCAGGCTAGAGCTGTTTAAACTGAAGGATAATTTTGGCACACCAGGAAATGAGACTGAGGCCCTTGAAGACTGTACTAACAGGAGCAACATGTTTTAAAGGGACTTCAGGATACTGGACTGGAGTGCATGACTCAGACTTTTGCAAGTCTTGGCCCTATTTTTCATAACGTGGCTGAGGACAAACGATGTGGGACACAGGGGAAGAGTTAAGATTCATCATGTAAACCTTAACAGCACAAAACAGTTGTAGATTTCAGAATGATAGGGCTGATGGTCTTGTACAGGTTATGCAGGGTAGTCAAACCCAAATCCCCAGCTTTACATTGTAGACATGTTGCAGGAGATATCATGTCCTTTGGAGGAATTTTGCACCAGTCTGCCAGCTCCTGGCCATGTTCTCAACCAACTCACACAATCCCACTTCACATTCACTGTGCAGCTCCCTTAAGTTACCTTCCCCTGAAGAGAAGGGTAAGGCTCATGTACAGATATGGATCTCCTTACCTTATTTATTTGGAAATAATGATGCTATAAATGAATCTTTGCTATGCACCCACTGGGATAATTAGCTATGAGCTTTGAGAGCTGAGTACATTAGAATTCTGGAGACTTTTAGACTTGTAAATTTGATCTCTTTTTAAATCAGTAGCTACACTTCTTTCTGTACCTCTTTCCAAATTGAGGTGTCTTTGTAAAGACTCTCTTTTTTTCAAGATGTAGATTATCTGGCTTCCTGAAATAGCTTCAGACATGGAGTAAAAACTGTATATTTATTGTTTACTGGCAAGGCTGACCAACTGCAACTCTTTGTAAGGTAATTATCCTTTAATTCACTACATAAACTCTGCAGGGAATCTCAGAAATATTTATTGCAACACAGGCTGCCACAAAATCTAGAATAAAATATGTCAAATTATACTTTTTGTTGGTGCAGATTGGATGTTGAAATGCACATGAACTTTAACCTCCCGAGTTCTCTTTTAAGATTGTTATGAGAAAATGAGGAAACAATTGCACTCCATTTTTCATGCTTACAACTTCTGCTCTGAGAGCACTGAAGTTAATTCCAAAAACTTAGTGACATTTAAATCCCTTCTCTCCTAAAACAACCTTTGCAGTAGTTCACACTGGATTTGTGGAGTAACTCAAAACTGGGCTCACTATGTGATCTGCGTTTCAGAGTACTTTGCAAGTTCATTTCAGAGGTCATATAAGAGTACTTTCCAGTTTGCGTTTCCATCCAGACTATGAGTAAAAAACTGTCTCAGATATCTCTTTTGATTCACAATCCTAATATTCATATTGGTACAGGATTATCTTTCATTGATTTGAACAAACTCTCTCAACAGAAATAACGTGTACCAAGCATATATGAAAACATAAAAGCACCTGATGAGCATTACAATTTCTGTTACAAAGACTTGGGTATTTATTAAATAAGTAATATAATTTCAATTATTCAAACCACATACTAAAACATACTAGAACTAAACAGAGATGCTTTTGTTCCTATTTATATACTTTTATAATATAATGGAAAAGAAAGATTCCTGTGCACAGCCCTTGGTGGCTCAGACATCTACTTGACCCTTAGCAGCCCAGATGAGTCTGTGTCAAACAAACAAAATACCACCACCCATCATGCAAAATTAACTGAAAGTTCAAGAAGCAAAGTGCAATACAGCTAGAGACAGCAGATCAGCCTTGCTATGAACGCCACTAGTCTTGAGGAGCTTGGTATTGCCAAAACACATAACTGAGCACTTAATACAAGAGCAGCTGAGCTGTCTTCACAGTCTACATTTGGTTATCCTGAGATATTGTGTGAAGAAGCCACAGTATCAAACACTCATTACTGCCCTTGGACTTCAGGAGTTGAAATGAGAGGGCAGGCAGAGAGCCACTGCAGGATGATTTGTGAGTGAGCTACACAGCAGGGGGTAGCAGAATGGGAGAGGAAAACACTTAGTTCCTCACAGGCGGTAAGCTCCATGCCTTGCTGGCTGCCTCTGGGTCTGCAGGGGATACTCCATACAGCCTGTTTGAATCAGTTTCTCTAGTAATTTTTCCCTCCATGTGTATTTTTCTCTTGAAAACAAATAATCATTACTTTTCTATGCCTAAAAAATGCTTTCTAAGAATTGTTCTTTCAAAGTGAATCTCTAATTGTCTCAAGGAGTTTGAGGATGCTTCCTGCTAATGGAAGAGTGTCAGTTTCTGTGAAAGAAGACTCTCTGAAGGTATTTAAATTTCTAAATATCTTCTTACCCCACAGTACCGCTCCTCATTGAAGATCTGTGGAGGGAGGGGAATTCCATTTTGAGGCTTTTTTTCACCTGGGACATTCTCTCTCATCCATTTCCTGTTGTCTTCATCACCTGCTATGTCCATTTGCTGAAAGTCAATCTTGTTGGCCTCTAAAAAGCCCACTACTTCTTGCTGTTTCTTTTTGATCTGGTTAGGAAAGAGGAAAAGCAAAAGTCCTTCTTTAAAAATATTTTTTTTTTCTAAAAGCCATTTTTATTACAAACAGAGATGATGCAAGTGCGCCAAGTCGGATCCACTATTCCAGTAGCACCCAAACTTTTTGAAACTTAGATTCAACACTGTTTCTCAGCACCCAGACCACTTCCATTACTTCTTTTCCTCCCCAGCTTCTGACTTGCCTTGGTAGAAGGAGTGATACCTCTGTCTAAGAAATGAGGCTCAGCAGGAAGTCTACTCTGTTCCCAGACCTGTGAGTGTGGTGTATAGACACCTAAGCTAATTCTACCTAAAGTAGGCACAGGTCTGAGAATGTCTATACTCTCCCCAACATGTAACAGTCTCCATTTCCTAGTCATTACGTATGACANGAAGAACATATTACATACAAATAAAGCATGTTATAGGCAGCTTCTGTGCCAGCTAAAATTCAGTCATGGCCCTTATTGTCTTTGATGCTAGTACTCTATACACCTAGGATGCAGGCATCAACCTTACAACTTCTGCCTTTACTTTGAAGGAGTAATAGTCACCATACTTCTCTAATAAAGGAATGCTGCTCATAACCAGTATTTAAAGAACTTCCCCATTTTTGTATATGTCTAACTTGTCTAAGAGCTACAAGGCCAAACTTTAGCCCTACAAGCACTGCAGCATTTTGAAGGAAGCACTGTTTGGACTGATCTGTAAAAATTTTCTCACACTGCTCTTCGGTCACAAATTACTCTCTAGCACAATCACATTCCAGATACGACTCTCTTCACCTCGCAGTTACGCTACTCCATGCAGCAAGTTTGTGTCCTATCTAGATAGTAGCTAGAACGATGTAGCAACATAATTTTTACATAAAAGCCGTCATATGATTTGAAACCATGACTTTCACAAATCAGACATCTGAACAACTGAATTTGAAGTGACACCAAGCTAGTGTAAGTCAGTCTGACACAAGCAATGACACAAGAAATAATTAATGGATTATGCATTTCTACAATCTAATAAACTTGAAAAGCTGAAGTAGAGTGACTGCCTATTATATTGGAAAAATTATTTTTCATGATTAAGGATAAAATTTACTTTTCTCGTTCAAATAAGGAAGTAGCTATCCATACAGCTATGCTTCCTTATAAAAAACAACAAACATAAAATGCTGTACATTTTTATGATAACAACAGCAGTTTATGGTGAGCTAAAAAAAATACACGTCACTTTCAATGGAAACACAAATCCACCGTGTTTGAAAGCCATGCAGTTGACAGATCTCAAAGGTGTCTATTTATATCCTTATTTTCACTTTTTAAACAGAGGTCATTTTCTTAATGGTTGTTTTGCTGCACAGTTATTTTCAGAGCACATTCAAGTGTCAGAAAGGATTGTTTGAGGGGCACTTCATTGGAGGAAGCAGCAGGATAACATTCGTATAAATGGTTAATAAAATCTGCATGAGCCAGTACTAAGAGTTTCACCACATGCTCTGAAAGCCAGTGTACTCAAGTGCTGTCAGCTGCAATTTCAGTGTCAGCTTGTCTCTTTGGACACAGGCACCAAAGTAGATATGGCTCCTGGAATAGCTAGTGCCGCAGATGGACAGTGCCTCTCAGGAGATAATGGAAACTGAACTACAGATTCTGTGCTCCCTTGCTTATGGCTGTAGCTATAACTTTTAGGATTAAGCCTGGAAAAACATTTTTTCTTCAGCTTGAGATTCATAACACACAGGAGGCTCAGACAGCAACAGGACTGAAAGCAAGAAGTTACATCCAGTCATGCCTGCATAAGGAAAAGGCAAGTTTCTCATTACGATAGCAACAATAAACTATGCAGAAGATGTACTATGTCTTAAGGCTTACCATGACTAGGGTTTAGGCAGAGCAAAAGACTTGGGACACATACCAAATATGATACCATAAAGCAAGCCTCTGCTGTGGCTGGCACAAGGTAGCTGGGCAACTAAAAGAAGCCCTCCAGCAAATAGCACTCAGAGAAGGAAATCTTCCAGCGCATAACAACACAGAGGACATGCAAAGGTTTTCCCAGAATGGATGAGGTCGCAGGACCTTGTTTGTGCCCTCGATTGCGTGTGATGGCATGGGAGGAATTCAGATTGCTTGGGCATACATTCCTTGGAAAGTGGTGGTGAACAGGATATTATTTAATCTATGCCATTTTTGCTTTCAACAAAACTTAAGTTCCACCATCTCTAGTTGCTAGTCACTTAAAATAAGAAAATAGTAGTTTTGCTTGATAAGTAATTAAGCATTATCATCCATATCCTCGCAATCCAGAGCATTCCCACCGGCCAGCTGCCTATGGCAGACGCAAATGGTACCTAGTCAACAACCTAGAGCAGCAGCAACAACATTAATGTTGGCAGGCAGAGGTGCTGCAGCTTTCGGTTCTAACACTGCATGGACAACCTATTCCTGGTGATTATTCTTATTTATCACACTCTAACTTATGATTTGATTTGAAATTGATTTGAAATGTTAGCTCAGGTTTATGTATGGCCAGATTCACAGTCACAGATGACAAACCCCTACCCTGTATTTTTAGAGGACGCAATACATTTTGCTCAGTCTGTCAGAGAACCGCTGATTTTTAAGTGGGCAAGTTCATAAAATGTTACCAAAAATGCTGGGAATAAAAGGATTTTAGAGGTGCCCTAACCATGAGCAAAAGTAAGCAAGACTTTGGAAGGCTGCGTAAGACACAGATCCCGTTTCTCCCATGGTTCATGTACCTTAGAACTTTGCAGGATATTACCCATTTCTAAACACCGCTGTGGCTAGTAACAAGATTTATTTTTTTTTTACCGCTTGCTACAAGCAAACATTTGGTACCTTTTAGCACTATAAATAAGTGTCTCCACTTCTGCTTGCCTTAACAAATAGTTCTGTATTGGCTAAGTTTGGAGCAAAAAGATAGTAAAGCTAAAGTTCTTCAAAATAAATTTCTGGATCATTGAGGGGGAAAATACAGACTCAGTCTTTGCTCTAGATCCACAGTGAATTATATTGATCAAGCATCTGTTCCAGAGCACCAGAATTGTACTAGGTTCACTGAATTTGCCTTTAAAAAGTATTTATTAACATGATAATCAATTGCAATTTGTAGTGTGACTGTCCAATAGATAGAATAGAAACATTCTTCATTCTTCACCAATGATCCTTTGCTGATTTACACCAGAGGAGGCTGGGCCCATCATATTTTGAAATTCAAAATGAACAACATGCACTTGGTGGAAACCAGCCACATTGAAAAAAGTACCAGTGCTGCTAGGACAATTTAGACTTTCAATTTAAGCTCTTTAGGGATTAAATTCATTCTTCTCAGGAAAAGCTGTACGAGGCTGATACAAAAGTCTGCTTTTAATAGGATTTTAGTGACATTGGGGTTTGTGCTGGCTCCTTGCACAAGTGAGTTTTATTTTATATATACCAAAACGCATTAAAGGTTAATTGAAAGGATACTTTCCATCCATTTTAATCAGTAAATGTGGAATACTCCAGCTGAACATTGTGTTTACTTGGCATTGCAATTATGCATGAGTAATCTGAATGCATGCTGCCTTCTGAGATTGCTGCAGCGCTAGGTTCATCCACCACATAAGAAAGGAGGAAATACAGAGGCACGTTGCTGGGTGAAGATGCCATACCCTTCCTTCCAGTCTGTATCTGGGACCTCACTAACAGCTTTTGTCAGCTGCTAACATACAGTGGAGACTGGTATTAGTAAGCTTAAAACCTATTACAGTTCACTGGCATTAGCTATCTTTCTTAGCAGTAATAAACCACAGTAGCAATGCTTCACAGCTGAAAATGGCTGGATAAAGCCTGCGTGTTGCTCAGTGCTCAGCGTAGCACACACATCCCGTCCCTGCAGACAGGAGGAAAGGAGTCAGTTATAGCTGCTACCTAGGGGGAGGTACTAGGAACACATACAGCAAAGATCTTGGTTCAGCTAGTGCTAAATATACGATACACTTAGTTTTAATTGCATAAGTGATCTCTGCATGTCAGTATTTAATCAAAGCACTCGCACCTCCACCTTGCTGAACTACAGCCTCAATCCTATATAGCTGAAGCAGCAACAGTTCGTGCCTGAGGCACACAAGGTGATGAAGGTCCCAGCACACACTTACTGAATGTCTACATGGGGATTTCAGTCATGGTCACAACTTTTCCCAGAAAACAGAGGAGTGGCACAGGAGGCAGGGACAACTCTTCTTTGGTCAACCAAAAGAGACCAAAAGAGGAGACCAAGCAGGAGCAAAAGACTGCCAATGCACAGCACACATATAAAGCTACATGAGCAGTAACTGCTCAATTACAAATTATACCAAACCTGCAGTTTCCAACCCCCTCCTTTTCTTTCTCTCTCTTGCTTTTGAGGTTTCCTATTAAAAAGGGAATGCTAAAACGTCAATAGTAAACTTAGAGTGTCGGGCTAAGCGATAGGCTGGCGAGACAAGCTGATGAGAGCACTGCAAACTTCCTCAGCCATGTTCCAATTTTACTGAATGTCCCCCAGTTCATTTTCTAGAGATGCTCCTTTGAACTGGGGGTGTTTTTTGGAGCTTTTCAGCTCTGGAAGCTTCTTAAAGACATGGAGCTGGTCTCAGAGAGACAGAGATGTAGTTACAGCTATGTGCAAGCACCAGCCAGTTTGTTTAGCCATGTCACTGGGTGTGAGTGACTGCCAAAGGAAAGCTGCAATCTGAGCTCATCTGGGAACTGGATATAAAAGGAAACAGTCCTTTCCTGGTTCCCACCTCCCATGGACTTCCAACCTCCCTACTATTCACATGCCCTTCCCTTTAGCTGATACACTATGCTGACAGCTACAGCAGTGTATCTCAATACTAAAAATCATCAGTATAGCATTTCAAGAGACACATACAAAAAACCACAAGAAAGCAAACAAAAAAACCAAATCAATAACCTAGGAAAAGGTGGAGGGGGGGAGGAGGGTGTGAAGAATTTTTTTAAACATAACTTTATTCAGCTTACTTTAGCTCTAGGCTCTTTCTTAGACACAGTTCCCCTTCAGCAGCTGCAGTGTCCTAAAGTCTCTTTAAAAACATTCATTTCTACTGTAAACAATCTACCTTAGCTTTTGTGCAAATACAATATCCACTTTTTTCTTCTTCGGTGAATATAAATTGCATACACTATTTCAAACAGAAGTAAATCTATTAAATGATAGATAATTTATATGTAAATGTTATAACTGTAGTAAAACCTTGCATGCAAGCAAGCCTGCATTAACAGGAATTCTCTACACCTTGAGTAGCTTTCAGTAATAAGGTGGTCAATGCAGACCAGGAAAAATCCAGTGGGTTTTTTGTCACGCACAAGCTCAGGCTGTCCTGGGATCTTCTAGGCTAATTTACCAACCTGATCCCAGTAGAAAGAGGAGTATGTTAAATGAGACACCTACCGCTGTAGACCCCGAAGATGTGGCTACAAAGACTTTGATCACCATGTTGACAGTGATGAAAATGAATCAGCAGAGCACGCCTGCTATCCACAAGTCACCACAGTCCCAAGAGGAATCCAAGTGTTTGGCAGCTTCTGGGCTAACCTGGGTCCTAAATGGATGCCCCAACAGCAATCCAGCAGCTTTAGCCTCTCCCTCTCTCTGGGGTCCTAGATTTTCCCACTCCATTGGCTCTTAGGTATTTTGGGACAAGAGGCCAGTAGGGGATTGGTCAGTAAGAGGAGCCATAGCAAGGGGTTTGCACCTGCCCCTGGCCTTTTTGCATTAGATTGACAGGGTGGCAATCCAAAAAAGGCAAAGGAGAGTAGTGCACCAATGAGACAGGGCTAGAGAAATATTTCGGAGAGGGGGAAGGGACAAGTGAGAAGGGAGAAGGTACAGGGAGCAGATAACTCAGTGCTGGGGGCAATCACAAAGCTGTCAAGTAATGTTTAATGTTGCATAGGCACTGTACAGCTACCTCCTGCCCTCTCCCTGACCACAATAAGGACGTTTCCGAGTATAGCTGCAAATTTTACATTATAAAAGGGGAAAGAGGAAGGGGAGGGCAAGGGGGGAGCACAGATGCAGAAGTAATTATAGCAGAGATCATATTGAAAAAAGCCTCAGTTACAAACGCTCTCAGCTTTAAAGAATTCAGATCATCATCCACGCTGCAGGGCTCAGGGACTTCTCTGAAATAAATATGTGCTAGTACATTTCCTAATCCTGAGGAGGGTGATTTGGTTGATTCTACACGTCCAGAAGCTATTGTTGTATTTTTCCCTTATTTCTGCATCACCAATGAAAATTGCCAAAGCACAAGGTGTAAGAGGAGGTCCAGAATACTTGGTAAATATATCCCATTCTACTATGTTATTTAGGATACTCTTTTTCTATCTGGTTGTTGCCTTCTACCCCAGAGATGGTCACAATTCAGTAGCTGCCTGTATGTATTTGCTGAAGGAGGTCTCTGAGCATGAGAGGATTTTTAAGAATGTAAAACGATAACAGATTACTTTCAAATTTTAAGGGCCAAGCTTGTTTCTGCTTTAAGTGAGCAACACGCCACCGAGCTCAGTAAGGCTGACCCTATGTCAGAGGTGAAACTGGACTAGGTCTTGGAAAGTGCTTACACACATTTCAAATGTTAAGATTTAATACAGCTGTGTCCAATCCTGAAAATACTTAAAATGGAATATAATACGAATATAATACTTTCTTTCCGGGATTGATTAGGTAGGACTGAATGCACAATAGTAAAGATGCTCTTGAAAGTAAGTTTTTTGTTTGTGCAAGCCATTATATGAGGCTGGAAATGCAGTATTCCGTGTATGTAACAGGGATCTGGAAAAACCTCACTGAAAACTAAAAATAACAATATGGATAGTTTGCACTGTTTACTGTGCCTTACCATTTATCATTTCTTTCTTCTTTTGAGAGGCAATAGGAAGTTCAGCAAAAAGAAAATCCTGTTAGGATCGGGTATTTTCAGAGTATTTTCCTGTGAAA
This sequence comes from Syrrhaptes paradoxus, assembly GCA_013400615.1. NCBI lineage: Eukaryota > Metazoa > Chordata > Aves > Pterocliformes > Pteroclidae > Syrrhaptes > Syrrhaptes paradoxus. The sequence continues at coordinate 159,751 of VZTO01022244.1, forward strand.
CAAACAAACAAACAAACAAGCCACCTCAGTGGGAAAACATAAATTATTGCCAGAAGTTATTACACATGCTTCTCAGGAGATTTTGTACATAAGTAGAGCCTAATATATTCGACAAAAATGACTGGCCATTTGGAACATACCATTTCCAAACTGATTTATTTGTTTACTAGTGTCCTGAAGAAGCAGAAACAAAGGAGGCAGCGGTCATTGGCTTCAAAGCATACTGATAAGCCTTGCAAGTATAGCGATACTAACAATTACTACTTGAAGCGGTAAATGTTTGCACCATCAAATGCACACTGTCAGGACTGGACAAAAATGCCAATTAACACTCTGTCCTGTTCCACTTCACACCTGAAATCCCTCCTGAAGTACACAGGGAGAACACAGGAGGCGGCCCAAAGCCCCTGCCCACCCTGGGCCTGGCAGGTGAGGACTTTACGTGATGTACTGCTCCAGCTGGTTCCACTCCCAGGGGATTTTCCCCCTTTTTCAACATAAAAATGTTTTGTGTAAACCCAAACTGTAAGTGTGGAGCCTGTTGGGTTTGGTTATGACACCACATAACAAAACAGGACACATGACATGACAGGACACAACATATGCCATGAGGTGCCTCTGCAGCCATCAGGAGCCCCCATGTCCTGCAGCCCGTGGCTCAGAGGGGCCCGCTGCCTGCGCGCCGCGTTGCTGAATCCCCATTAAACCCCGGTGGGGTACGGAAATAAGAGGGTGGGAGTCTACACGCAGCCGCCTGAGCAGGGTCCGGGCGAGGGACAGGGCAAGGGAAGGGGCCAGGGCCCGCCGCAGAGCCGGCCGCGACTACAGCTCCCGGGGTGCCCCGCGGCCGCCGCCTGTCCCATGGCAACGGTGACGCGCCTGTCGGCCAGAGAGGCCGGTAATGGCGGCGCGGGAGGCACTCGGGAGGTTGGGAGGGCACGGGGTACTCTAGGGTGGGCAGTGGGACCGGGGCAGGGCAGAGGTGGGGAGGGATGGAGGAAATTTCTTGGGAGGGCAGCAGGTGGGACCCCCTGCCTGGTGGTGCCCGGTGAGGAGGGGCTGCTCGCCAGCTCTGGTCCAGGAGAGCTGGGCCGGGCAGCGGCAGGCTGGGTGCCAGGGCGCAGGGCTGGGTGCAAGGCCTCGGGGTGGCTGCCAGGGCCTGGGGCTGGGTGTTGAGGTGCTGAGTTGGCGGTCGGGTGACCGCCAGGGTGGCGGGGAAACTGTCGGGGCCCGGCGGGCAGGGGGGTACTGCGGGGCTTCCCGGCCTCCGAGGTGGCTGAGGAGAGTAAGGTGGCGGTTTGACCCCGCCGGCACCCCGTGTGGGTGGTGGGGCAGCTCTGGCTGGTAAGGACTATGCTAGGGAGCTGTTTGGGGCCCTTGAAGGAGCCCAGAGGTAGGTCTGAGGGCCCTCGGCCTTCCTGATCAGGCCTCACCCTTCCTGCAATAGCAGGTGGGCCCGGGCGCTGGGCTTGGTTCCCCTGGAGCTTGGGTGCAGCCATGGGGCCCAGGGGCTGCTGCATGCTCCTGGTCCAGGAAGTCAGACTGTGTTCTCTCACCAGGGCTCCCCTTCCTTTACCTACTCTCTTTTTGCACACGGACTGCAATTCGTTATTCACCGTGAGCAGTTTCTGGATGTTTGAAATGGCATTTTCATCTTTAACAGATGTATTTGGCCCTAATTTATTTTTTTTTCCCCCTGCATCTCTTATTTCAACATAAATTCCTCTGGTGTTTGTCCATTTCATTCCCTCTTCAGCTACTGCTTTTTTTTCTTAATTTCTATAGTAATATATTTCATTTCATTTCTCTGCTTATTCTCCTTCACTTTTTGGTTTTGTGCCTTCTCCTTTTCCATTTCGTTTACTTCTCAACTTCTGCTCTTGAAGCTGGATGGTGAGGTTCAGCCCATACTTCTCATCAAAACAAATTAAAGTAGTTTTAAGTTTAATTTAAGATAATTTTATTTAAATACAATTTGGCCAGAAAGTGTTGACAGTGCCAGTTTGAATTTAAACTGAAATACAAATCTATGCACCAAGCTGGCCTTGCTTAATCCTCATCTTAAAATATGAGTTCTCATCTCTTAGGGGTTATTGTACTGGCTCAAATTTAGAAGGACCTTCGGTGCTCCTCAGTCTTCCACAAGGAATTGTTCATGGAACGGAACGAAGAGTAATGAAACTGTTTTGATGCAACAAAAAAAATATTTGTGCAATCCTAAATTACACTTTTTAATTTTGTTTGAGAGTTACATGATTCCCCTCTCCCCTTTCTGAAACTTAATTTAATTTAAAATAAAACGGCACAAGTAAAAATGCCAACAAAGTAGTTAGAATGTTCTAAAAATGTCTTCCTTTTTTTTTTAGCTTAAGCTACTTATTAAAATACATCTGAACTAAAATATCATTTTAACCCCCCTCAAATTTCTTTCACACAATTGCTATGCCCTTTTTAGACACCCACCCACCCCCAAATATACAACTTATTCTACTACTGGGTAGACTTCTACATCAATAAAACTATGGTCTCGGTAGTCTTCATGTGATATTAAGAAAATTATTGAAACAGATTGAAACATATCCCAGTAAATACTCTTTAGTAGGACCACAGTGTTTAAATAATGGTGTCAGGAGTATAAACCAATTTGTTCTACCACTCTCCGGTAGCCTCAGTAGGAAAGAAGGACAAAAAAAAAAAAAAAGTCTACCTGATATTCATAAAGATATAAAAATTATTCAGCATTCTATATTTTATGCTAAATATATGGGTTTTAATACCCAAACAATTAGGAGAGTTAATTTTGTTTGAAATAGGACTATTGAGAAAAGACAGTTCTGAGGAAGCAGCAACATTACTTAGATCAAACAAAATTACATCATCTCATCAGAGAACCACAGTGCATTACAGGTGATATTTTCCGAGCTATATGGGTGCATAGACATGGAGATAAGTGTCTTACAGCATTTTCAAAAGTAAACAAATGTGTTAAGTACAGTTAAGCTGTGAAGAAACTGTTTTCATTAAAAAACCACCAAAATTTTCACCAATGTTTCTTCTGAAATTTTAATGCATAAGTTTTGTGATCTAATTATTGAACAATATGACTAAATGGTATTTTTATGACATGAATGGAAAACTAAAAATACTATAAAAACACAATTAGAAATATCCAGTTTCTAGAGACTTGAAGAATTATTTTCTTATATACTGTAAAGCACTTTGTAGGCATTGAGCATAAATACAATTATATTTCTTTTAAATTATATTAATAGTGGAGAAAATTACAGGAAACAAACTGGTATCTATTTACATATAAATGGTAGTACCTTGTAAATCTTTAGAGAACATATGCCAGTATCATAGTAAATTCTGAGATAAAAATGAGTATATTTCATATTGCAGTTCATTCTGGAAACAAACCTAACCCACTTACTACAGACCACACAATTAGTTTAATGGATTAAAGAGTAATGACTGGGGTTTTTTTGAAAGGTAACTTAGTATTTCTTAGCATCGTTTGATACAGTTGAGTGCTGTTTAGTACTGTTTATGTTAAATGTAAACAACTCAGTAACATTCTGATTCCTGTTAGGTCAACTTTTAAGTCGTCTGCCATAACACTGTGATGAACTCGGATGATTGTTTCCTCCATATTTTAGTGACAGAAGATAATAAGTCAGAACATGGCACAAAAAGCTGGGATACCAAAGATTCCCCAAAGCACAGAAGTATCAGAAGCAGCAGCTGCAGCAGAGGTAGTGATTGTAGGCAACACAGTAGAGAATACAGAAGTGAAAATTCTCACACTAGCTATTCTGAGGGCTTTGTCAGTGCCTTGCTCTGAAACAGATAGAAGCAGCAAACTTTTAGAAATATCAGGAACTGAAGAGAAGAAAACACAGGAAAAAGAACAAAAGGAAAAGGAAAAGAAGAAAAAAGGACAGCGTATCTTCCCTCAAAATGTTAAAAGTACTTTGTTTTCTGGTAGTAGTAAAATGAGTCTTGATGGAGAAATGCAGATGTTCCCTTTCTTTGGCTTTTTTTTCAGTACTGAGGAAGACAGGAGAAAGTTTTTCAGTGAAGAAGAATAATAAATCATATTTCAAACACTGGGAAGGGGAGAGAAAAGAGAGAGAGAGATTCCCTATTGTGTTATCCCACAATTTTCTGATCCAAGAGGTGGATAATCACCTGAGACGTGGCAGCACTTTTGCAATCCTTATGCCTCATTTTTAATCTGAGTGCTTGAAAATGGCTCTCCCACATCTACTGCCATTTCTGTTCTTGACCATGCATCAGATGATGAGTCTGAAAAGCCTTTTCCAAGGAAAGTTACTCAAAAATTATATGTCTGCACAAGTGTCAGTTTTGACAAAAGCCATGTTTTTGGCCAGCTTAGTCATGATGTATCATGTAAAATTAAGTTTATGCTTCAATTGAATGATCATAGAGCACAAATATATTCCCTTTACATAAATGTTAACAGTGAAAAATCTTTTCCTGTCTGCTTGTTTTCATATCTAGACCCATACTTTCTTAAATCCCACCATGCCATGCCAAAAAATGGGTGTACAACCAATGACCCTTTTCCTGTTGAGCTTCAAAATTTCATCTAGATCTATAAGATGCAAATCCACCAACATAAGAGAGAGGAAACACTGATTATCTCTTCTATTATATAAGTTATGCTGCTGTCAAGAAGTCATACTGACATGAAGCTAGCAGACCAGAAAAATAACCACATTTAAAAAATCTGTTCAGCAGAAGAATCATTATTGGCTACTAACTGTATTGGATATTTTTAGTGGTTACTTTTTCTTATTCATGGCTACTTGAATTGATCGATTTCCCAGGAACACAATTATAACCTACATTTTCAACCTTTATAACATGTATAGATTTTGCTGTATTTTTGTTAGCTTTTGCGGGAAGATATTTTCCGATTTATTTTACATCATCTCATTCCACTTTGGAAAAGTAAAATAGTAATGTAATGGTTGTTCTCATTTGGCAAATATTTGTGTGACACTTGTGGTCATATTGTAGTCTTCCTGCAGTGGAATCGTATTACAGAGAACATGCAGGTATGATGCTTGCGTGCCTTCCATTTGCTTTGGTTTTTACCTCTGGTGAGGTTTTTTCACACCACCTGTTAATTTTTGCTCACTGCAGGAGGTCTTGAATGTGTCTGACCTCAGCTGACAGCTATAAATTCTTCTGTTTACTTGAACCTCCATGATATTCCTTCTTAATCTGTTTAAAACATATGTAAAAAAAATTTAACTGCCCTATCCAAATCAGTGTCTCCTCCTTTTGATTCCTAATCTCAGATTCTTTCTATCCTTTCCTTTTTGCTATCACACTGAATTTGATAGTCTGTTCTCCCCATGTGGCTCTGTATGAGGGAGGTCCTACCAGCTTGCCTCCACTTTCTCTCCTCTATCAAAAGGGCCATCAGAACAAAGACCACCTGGGCGTATCCTGAAACAGTGGAGTGGATCAGGTATTACAGCAATAAGAGCAAAGGACAGACAGAATTGTATAACTGACCCCCTTCAGACTTTCCTCGAAATTGCTGCTTCACACACCAGGCACACAGGTGTCAGGCCCAGGACAGGCTCCAGGCCCTGCCATAGGACGGAGAGGGGCAGATCTGGGCTGAAGCTGCAAGAACAGGAAGGCTGCTGCAGCTGGTGCAGCCGGTAAGGGGAGGGAGAGGAACAGGTGCTGCTGGAGCAGGGAAGAGCCATTTCCCCACTGAAGCCACTGCTGCATGCATCTCTGTCTTCCCAGATAACACTCTTTCCATAGTTTTCCACTATTCTGGCTTAGGTCATGGAAGCAGAGAGGCCATGGCATGATGGTGCCCTAGGAAGTGTCCTGCTTTAGTTTTCCAGTTGCTGATTTGATATGGCTTCCCACCTGCAACAGGGTGTTCAGGTTAGGGCCTGCTCCTGTAAAGAGTTTGTGTGCAGAACATCTATTGTATTCAACAGAAGTGCTTGAAAAGATCTGTCCTTTTCCTCTTCCAGCTGAGAAGATACATCAGAATTCTTCATTTTTAAGCCTGCAGAGTAGTATGATTTCCCAGAGAAAAAATGCAGTGGCTCAGCGAATATTATCAGCAAGACTTAACAAAATTAAAGAGCTGAAGAATGAAATATTTGATTTACAGCACAAATTAGAAGCATCAAGCTTAGAAAACCAAGTTTTGAAACAGCTTCAGTGTCGACACTTGAAAGCAATAGGTAGATACAAAAATTCAGAAAATAACTTGCCGTATCTTATAGCAAGTCATCATAATGAGGTGAGCGCTTTAAGAAAACTCCTGAGAATGTCTCAGGAAGATGAGAGAAATACATCCAAGAAGCTCAGAAAAGTTGAAACAGAGTTGCTGAAAACTAAAGATGCCTTGCAGGCCTTGCGTACACTTTCAGAAGACAAAGCTCTTGCAGAGAGAGAAGAACTTAATCACAGATTATCAGTCCTTACAGAAAAAATGGAAGTGAATAATAAGAGAATACAGGTAATATCATTGCATATCACTACATATCATTGTATATCATTGTATTTGTGGAACAATAATAGGAGAGGTTTCTGTCACTCACTGTAATCGGCTGTAGGGTGGCTGCTGAATTAGGCAGCAGTCAGGTGTCCATTTTAGGGTTGGTTCTACTCTTGTTTTATTATGCAACTGTCATAAAACCCTGGTGGGAGTTTGAGAGAAGATAATTCAGCTCCTTTTAATATCTCATGCTTCTTTACTCTTACTGAACCTTTTACAAAAAGAGAGAAATACAGTTTTTAATAGAAAACTGGAAGAGTGAAATGTCCATTGTCCTCCAGGAAGTAATTTCTATTTTCTATGGGGCACAGTATGCACAGAATTAAATAAAGAACCAGGTAATCTTGGAGGTATTTCACCATCAGGATGGCTAGGTCTGAAGTACGTTTATTACATGAAAGAAAATGCAAACATAAACAGCTGAATTCAGAATCTCTTTTGAAAACTTTCTATTTAGGGAAGTCCTAATGAGAAGCTATAAAAAGCTTGCAGGATTGTGTGTCCACCTTACAATTTTAGTAACTATCATTTCAGTGCTGGGTACTGGGTTCTGATGATAAAGTACATGATAAAGTACTCAATAAATTACCTAGTTTTCATTTACAATAAGCCTCCTCATGCTGCCACAGTTAATAGATCTCAGTGTGAACAGAAATGTTTTAACATTTCTCAAAGATTCTTGTATTCGTTAATCTATCAGAAAGGTAATGTAGAGCCTTATTTTTCATGTTTGAATGCCAAGTATACTTTTTTGTGTAGTAAAATTAGGTTTTGAACCAGGCTTTGCTCATTTTTAAAGTAATTTTTCAGATACTTCATCATAATTTAATGTACTGTTTAAAACTGAATATAATTATTATAAGTTGAATTTTCATTATATTAGCATGCTTATTTTTTAGATCTAGTAAGAGCTGAGCTTTTCAGCAGTCATACTGAATACATCCATATTGTAAAATATATAATTTTTTTAAGAGCCTAGAAAAGCAGCTGGAGTTGAACAATAGCACCTTTAGCCATCAGTTGGCAAATGAGAACAAAAAAGCTGTGGAAGCTGGGATAATTACAAAGAACTTGCAAATGGAAATTAACTCCCTTCACCAGAAAATTAAGGTATTTCAGATTTTAAACATGTTTATGTTCCTGCAAGAAGATTCAAATATTTAATGTTATCCGCTCCTTTTGCCTCTTTTGTTTCCTAGTTGAGTCTATAGTCTACCAAAAAAAGTCAAAATATAAAACAGTGAAATTATTGTACAGTCTGTCAAAAGTTTGAAGTAGTTTAATAACTAATCGAAATGGAGATTAATGCATCACAATTTGAACAAATAATCCCCACCAACTTGTTACCATTTTGATAGATCTAGGTCAATACATTGATCTGCTAACTTTAAATGAGCCAAATATTACAATTTGCTAAACTAGAGTTTAACAAAAAGACTTAAGTAAATGTTTCAATAGTTTCTTTCAAATTCCAACATGGTTTTTAGACAAATATTTTTGGGACAAATATGTCCAGTTCAAAAGTGGCACTAAATAGAAATAGAAACAAAACCGCCATGAACAGTATGTCAGATAAGTTGTAAACAAGAAAAACAGAACATATTCCAGAAAACATGAAAATTCTTGTGGCTTTTTAATAATTTAAACTGTGTTTGTAACACACTTAAAATATTTTTTTTTTAATTTCTGTATGAAGTGACCAATCCATCTGCTGATTCTGCTAGGGAGCTTTCTCTGTCTAAATGGAATGTCTGTGAATGTCATTATGGGGAGTTTTCCCAGGCATTGCGAAGGGCAGAACAGGCAGCTCCTGAGGATTCATGGAGATCTGCATTTCTGTATCGGGCACTGTTTGTCCCTCTTACCAATGTATCAGGTGCAGAAACCTTCCTCCTCGTATTTGTCAGCAGACAGGCTGCCGAGCTGCAAAAGCCCAGTGAGCTGTTGCGAAAGGAAAAAAGTACAGTGCTCTTTCTGGGCCCTCTATCAAAGTCCCCCGAGCAGTGCTTGCAGTGCTATTTCCCTCCCAGAGTCTAATCTTATGTGTGCAGATCTGGGAGACTGGAATAATTATAGTCCCAGGAACAGTGGTGTAAAACTGTTCCAAATGCAAATTATTTGAAAGTACAGTTCTCACCTTAATGCTTCTCCAAAATATTTATATTTCATGTGTTTTCTGCACAGTTTTCTATGTGTGTCCCATTCTCTTAATATATTTAGATTCAGAAAACATTCTATTGTTTTACCACAAAGAGGACCAGACGTGCTTATTAACCTTATTTCTGTGCCAGAACAGTTTCTTTTCACAGTCATAGCTTTGGGCACCTGGGTTAGTCACCATTCAAGGTATTCAGACACACAATTCCTTTTCAGATCAACCTGTATGTCGAAATTAAATGCAGCTCCTATTTTTCACACTAAAAGTTGTTATAGTAAGAGTGTTGCTGAAATCTCTCTTTTGTGTGCAAGACAGATTTCAGTAAGGAAAGAGGACTCTTGCTAAATAAATTTTTTAAGCATGCCTCTGAAGTTTATGTCATCACCCAAGCAACAGGCTTTAAACTAGAACTGAGCACATTGTATCCAAGGGCACTGAGCAAATTAAAAAAAAAATTAAAAAAGGAAATAAAGCCAGAATTGCTTAGTCTGGAAAAAATAGCTAAGAACAAACGAAAAAATAATTACAGAAGGCTTCATCTTTTGATCACTGTGCTATGGAAAAGATCATGTAGGTGTGCTTTTAGCTCATGAAAGAAAATTACAGATTCCTATTTATGTAAATTAAAAAGTCACCACATGGCCTGGCACAAAGGAAAATTGCTGACAGCTTTCTCCCAATATGGGAAAATTAAGTTGGTAAAAAGTAATTCTTAATGCATATTAGAAGTTTAATAGTGTTTATATCTTCTTAGGAAAAGGATCGGCAACTATATGTAAAAAATATCTATGCAAATCGGATGCCTAAAATTCAAAAGACAAAGGTGATTCAGTACCTCATGAAAAAAGTACGTGTATATTAATCTTCCTTGTTGTTTAATTATGTGAAATTTACATTGTTTTATAACTGGGACATATATTTCAAAATTATATGGGCTAAAAATATTCTGGGGCATATAATATATGCAGAAGTGCTTGGTGTTTTGCTCATTTATTTTATGAATACAAATATATGACTGGTTTTTACTATTAAGCCAAATTTCATCATGAATAGCATTTACTATACATACTTTTAGTCTATAACAGTGACACTGAAGATCAGCTGCTACTTTAAGTGTCTATTTGCATCAAGAGCTATTTGCCTATTTGTTTTTTAACAAGGTGAAGCTATCAGTCCACAAAGCTTTTGCAGACTAATTTTTGTTCAGGCTGTTCCCTTTGACCTGGCCTGGAGAAGTGGCCACCCTAGACCTGGAATTCCCACAACATGGCTCACAAAAATCAAGGCACCTCACAAACAGCCCTCCTGTAGCATGTTCCTAGTTTTAGTCCAGGCTTTCAAAGTGCTTTTACATGAGCAAATGTAACTGGGTCTTTAAAAACTGTTTTCTCATCTTTAAAATCCTTAGACCCTGTGACTTATAAATAGCAAAAACGCTTCAGTGTTCATTGTTGAAGCTTCTGCACTTGCAGTTTGGTGGGGTGAAAGAAGAGGAGGAGTTTCCAGATACAACATTTAGGAAGTTTAAAGGCCAGTCTGATGATCATACTGTCGGCTTATCTGAGAGAAGATAATGTTCATCCTTAGCAGTCCTTTGGTGTTTAACCTAAGTAAATTTAAATGGGCAACCAGAGATCATAGCAACCCAGTTATTGTATATCCTCTCAATTATTTCTATCCACAGAATTGATGTTATTTAGAATAATGTAGTAGAATGATAGAAAAAGAACAGTGAAAATATAATTTTGTCAAGGAATAAAGGGCTATTTATTTCATGTGGATGCTCAGACAGGTATCAGAGAGATTATATGCAATCCTGTATATCAGCCATTCTAAGAGCAGCTACCTTGTGTGGGATTCAGCTGCCTAGTTACAGGCATCCAGTGCCATTTGAGATGCCCTAGCACATTCTGCCTGGCCCTGTAGGTGTTGTTCCAGAAGGACATGGGTATCCCATCAGTCCCATGTAATATTGGCCAGCCTTATGTAGATACCTTGAATATCTGAGGGCATCTCAAATAGTGTTAGGTGCCTGTGTTCAGACAAGAGGATCTCACTTCCTGAACTGAGGGAGCCACAGCTAAAAACAATTACAAATCATACAAGCAAAAAACTTATGTTGCATGTGTGCTCTCTTTATCTATTAAGGACAAAAATGTTGAAGAAGATGGTTTTCTTGAAGCACTTATAAATTTCTAATTGTCATATGCTTTAGATGTAGTATCTAGAATTTACTAATAAAGGTGTTTTATATGGAAACTAATAAACAGATTTCAAGTGCTTTCCCTACACTGAAAATAATATTTTGCCTCCTACTCAGGATCATAAACATTCTGTCAATTTTATAAATTGTTTTTGCACAACAAACTTATGACCTTAATTTTGGATAATGATCTGAACACTGACATTCCTGGGTTACGTACCCCTCTAAAATACTGGTCAGATATTCCTGCACCTAAACTGTAGAAGGAATTTGAACTTTCTTCATATAGGGTACAGAAGAACACTTAAAATTTACATGGTAGCAAACATATTTGTTGGAAATATCACACATGCCCACAGAATTCTTCAAATTATGGTATCAGTACAATGTCTTATCGTAGTCAGTTGCTTCTTTCCTCTGTTGCCTTTGCAAATTCATTACTCTGCCTTAACTACAAGTGAACTACAGGGAAAAGGTTGGTGATTCAAGTTCTAAAATTAAGAAACACTAATTCCTCCTTCTCATTCCAAGTCAGACACTTTTTTTATGAAGCTCTGAATTCCAATTTTAGTTACATCACATAACCAGCTGTGGGTTTTTTATTTTTACTCATATATGTATTTGTACAATATTGTGATTTAAATTACAGTACTTAAATCACTATTTACTATTTAAGTTCTTTTTTTATTTAAGCAAGATAAAGGAGCTCAGTTCAAGGGCAACCTGGTATTTTGTAATGAAAAGGTTCCAAGCAAAATTGTCTGATCTTTTGGTATTTTTGGCCAATAAAGTTTTCGTTCTGTGCCAGTTAATGGAAACAGATGATTTAGAAATCTAGAACTGGAATTACTGACAATTGTTTTGCCTTTTCACTATTGACTTGAATTTTCCTATAACAGACTTAGAAAGACCTACTCCTTCAAGTAGTTATTTTCTATTGTGCATTTACAAAAATTTTTACCCAGCACGAAAGAACAAAATACATGTGGGGCTGCATTTTTTAGCAGTCCTCATAAATGGCTGAAGGTAGGCTTGCTTAGGTTATCAGAAAGCTCTACAAACATAAATAAAACTCATTTATTGAATGAAGTCATTAATTTCATAAGCTGTCCATGAGAGCAAAGTTTGCTCAGTTGTGGGAAGGTCACACCATCTCATCTAGAGGTACAGCTCCCCCTAGTACTGAATTTGAGGAAAGCTCCACTGACTTCTGATGAAGAAGCTGCTGGAGCAACTACTTGCTGGTTCCCTTTCAAAAGGGAAAACTAATTCCCTCCACATCGTGAGGGCCATTCCTTCAAGAGTAGTCCTCAAATTAGTTATCAACATCCTTTTTACCACTAAACTGCAAGCATTTGAAAAACACCATTTCCATGAGTAGTCTTCCTCTGATTTCAGAGATCAAAACCAGGAATAAGGTTGAATGTTGATGTAAGATCTCATTTTTGCTGCTGTGCTACCAACTTTCTCAGCTACTGTACTCATGTCAAAATTATTCTAAAAATAGAAAAAAAGAACACTTAACTTACCTTCCCCATCCCATCTCCAGTCAGGTATTTCTGTAAACGTCTCATTCAATCACTCCTTTGGAATCTATTTTCAAACACCATAGATATTTCAAACAATGTTAAGCATTTCCTCTGAAAAGTTGGGTTCCATAAAGCCTTGCAGAAGTGCTTAACTTTGAGAAAGGTGAGTAACGAAGTCAGAAGGCATAAAAGCAAGCATGCTTATTATACTCTGNACCAAAAATATATTTTGTTTATACCAATAATGTTAATTCCAAAAACTACTACAATTACTAACCATTGTCCTTTTTCAATAGGTCGTAGTATAAACAGACCTGTACAAGTAGATAAATGGAGTTTTAGATCCCTGCTACTGTCACAGTACCAAACTCAGGAAACAGAAAAAAGTCCAGTTCAGCTAACAAAGGTACGAAAGATCTGGATCCAATCCCTTGTTTAAACTCTAAACTAAACTGTATGTTATCCTGTAAGTTTCAGTAATATGCCTGAATAGCCTGATCCATTGTCTTAACTTTCTAGGATGTAGATTTTGTGGGAATGTAATTATATTACATAAAATATGTAGGGCAAATGCTGCGATACAAAATAAGAATACAATAGTAATAGAAATTACTAATATTTTTATAAGTATTGCACTGTGTACTTTTGTAAGTCACTAAACAAGTATTCCCTCATTATTTCTACCTTTAATTGCCAATTATAGGAGAAAAAGTTCAGTTTAGAAGAAAAGTCTACAGAAATCCATAATAAAGCATACATAAAAAGTTCCCTCAGATCTGTTATTCAATAAAATTTCGTGTGTCTATTAGCTGCCATAACTCACCATTCAGAGAAAAGAAGGCTGAGGGCAGACCTTACCGCTTCCTATAGCTCCCTGAAAGGAGGTTGTAGCAAGGTGGGTGGTTGGTCTCTTCTCCCAGGTAGCAAGTGATAGGATNCCAAGAAAATACCAAAGCCAGAATCTTTTAATAGAACACACAGAGGTATATTTTAACATTTTTCTCAGAAACTCATTCGATCTTTTCACAAGTTGAATGAACTTATGGTATTGGTAATTTACACGGGTCTGACAGCCATTAGCTGGCACCTCACTGACAGGAACAAAATAATATATTGTCACTGAAATCCAGCTGCTGGCAGTGCTACACTGACAGCAGAGCAGCTCCACAGTATAAAGCATCTTCATACTGCTCTACTTCTAAAAGCAGTTCACGGTCACCTTGGTAAAAAGTCAATGCTTTATCTGTAGAAGTATACTTTAGTTAATAGTTTGTTATTCCACACTGATCACATACTGATCTCAAGATATTGGTTGTGAATCTTCATCATAGCTGATGTCAACAGATATTTCTGGCTGAGAACCTATTGCTGAGACAGGAAAAGAACTTGTTCAAGGGCTGGGAGTTTCTACTCATTACAATAATCACTGGAAATAGATTTTATGTAAATCTTAGCCATGGATTGTCTTCTCATATAACAGTTATATGCAAGGGACTAATCTATAAACACCTTTATTTTGAAGAGATTCTATAGAACAGAAGAAAGAAGGAGCCAAGGCATCTATTCCTTTATCTTGAGTTTTTATTTCTAAAAACATTAATGTTATGTTCATTATAGTAGAAAGAACCAAGACCTGAATGCCATCACGCTAAATACTTCACAAATGGTAGGAGATGTTACATGACCTAAAGGTCACACATTTACAGAGGTGAAACAGATAGTTGAGGTCACTTACTAGATCAGTAACAGAGCTAGTAATCTGGAATGCATTAACTCCTGTGTTTTATACTCCACCTTTTCAGCCTGCAGCCTTTCCAGACCCCACCAGACAGCCGAAGTCACCGTTTGTCTTTGAAATCCCCTTTTAAAGTTAACATAAAACACAGGTCTTCCGAAGCTGCCTCTGAATCTCTCTCCTCACTGTTTGCCAGACTCTCTTCTGGCTTACTCCTACTGCCAATACTAGACTTATTTATTGAAGTCTTATTTAGCTATTTTAACTGTTGCAACTTCATAAGCTTGGACTGACTTGGAGTGTCTCCAGAGCACAGAACCCATCACAATTTCTCCCATGCAGCAGACAAATGTATTTACTGTAGGCATTCAGTATACATGTATCTTTTTCTACTAAAAAGTGGAGCCAACTCAGGTACAGCTTAGAGAGTTGCAGTATATTCTTCAGCAAGCAACTGTGTTTTCAATTAAGGGACAGAAAATCATACATATATTTAAGTACCATTTAAAAGCAATAAAATTACAATTAGAGTTTAGAGCTCATGTGTTTTCTCTGCTGCATTGTACATGACTTTTCTGGCCCTGTATTTTGCCATTACTGATTCTAATTGCATGCTAATTCATTTAATAAAATTAAACACAATGAAAAAGGTAAAAAGGCATTTACCTGGATTCAATGACACAATGATCTTGTTTAAATCTTGCCCCATCCTGTTGTATTTACTAGTAAATAGCATTGTCATAACCCTCAAGACTGAAATACCATTAATAACAACTTAAGCAATGAAATAAGGAAGTAAAACATGCTTTCATTAATGCTTCATGACTCTTAATTTTCCTAGGCAATTTAAGAACATTAATAAAAACCACAATATTTCCTTTTAGAGCATTTAAGGGAGAGCAGACTACTGG
>VZTO01022245.1:1289-14245 GCA_013400615.1 Syrrhaptes paradoxus
CTGCTGTCTACGCCCTCCT
Organism: Syrrhaptes paradoxus; assembly: GCA_013400615.1. Lineage (NCBI taxonomy): Eukaryota > Metazoa > Chordata > Aves > Pterocliformes > Pteroclidae > Syrrhaptes > Syrrhaptes paradoxus. The sequence continues at coordinate 1,309 of VZTO01022245.1, forward strand.
TCACTAGTGGCAACACAGCTGAAAATGAGCGAAGTACATTTAGAGATAAGATAGGCTAAAACCACGCAGGGCAGCCACCAACAGAATGAAAAGCAGCTGCTAGAAATCAAGACACCCAAATACTGCCCATTATCACTTTTCTGAATTTATTTTTTTTTAATTCTCAAGTCATTTTGGTCTCTCTGTCTCTGCCTGTTTTTAGGCTGGAGCAGCATTCATTTGCAGATCAAACATTAACAGAAATTCAGCAGCCTAATGTATGGTAGTGTTTCAAGATAGGAATTCACAATTATGTCAAGAAAATACAACTATTTCACTGTACCCTTGAAAGTCTGAAAAATGTTTGTGTCAATTTTATTTAATTTTTTTTTTAATCCAGGCCCACATCTCCATCATTCTCGAACTCTGAATTAAATCCACAAGTACTTCTGCCTTTTATACACTTAGAAAACAATTTTAAGTCATTTCTCAAACTTCCAACCTTTCCAAACATTGCCAGGAATGTCTCACAAAATATACAAATTCATTTATTCTTACATTCAAACATCTTTAAAAGCACTTTTGATCTGAGATCATCTTAGAATATCATACCCTCAAGAAAAATCGTGGCTTGTTTGGTTTTTTTGCCTCCTCCCTTTTTTTCTCCCCTCCAAATATGCATACAGAATATAGCAGAGACAAAAAAAACCCACTTATTTGTGCTCAGTATTGTATGTATTTAAGCACAGTCACAAGTGTGAAAATTTTCTTCGCTAACACTGGCTCGCATCTGGCACACAAGCTAGAAACAACCATCCTTAGTGGCTTTACCACCATAAATCTTCGAAGGTCTTCTGCATGGCTGAGCTCTTCTCATAAAATTAGACACCAATGCGTTTTGTCTTTCTCATTAAAAGGAAGCTTGCTGGAGAAAGCGCAGGAAGATGAGATGTGTGTGAACAACCTTCTTGTAGCCACTGGAGATTGGACCTAACCGTATTCTCACGGGCACAAAGAAAGGAACACTTAAAATAGCCCAAAAGACCGTTACAAGGAACATCTCTGAACATTAACAACTTTAAAAAATCCGAGTACAGAACCTACATGCTTACAACAGCACACAGGAAAAAAGAAATAGATTTCAATAGATTTCTTTTTTGTGACTTTTACTCTCTTTCCTCAAGTATTAATTGGAAACATTGTGTTTATTTCAGAAATAAACAAAACCGGACACTTACAAACATTAATTCAATAAAAAGCCTCTAATTTACCCTAATCCTGGAAAAAAATGTTATTAAAATTTTTAAACCTACTACAAAAAACAAGCAGAAAAACACTACTTAGAGCTGCAATAAACCAGTTTCGCTTACTGCAAATACTTCACTGGAATAACTTGGGTTTTATTAGGTTTTGCCCTTTTTTACAGCCCATTTTTAAAAATATGAATGTAGAACACCTTTTCTGTGTGGTTTCATTCTGCACTAAGTGACCTAAGAAGATTAAACAAGCTCACTGAATTTACTAAGACAAAAAAATTTAAAAATCAGATCCATATTCATCAGAAAACTAAAATAACCAAGTGTAATATGAGACACAGCTAGTTTGGAAGTCCACTAGGAGCAAGAGAAGCTGAACTGAACGACCAGCTGGAGAAAAAAAAAAAACCACAAACAAAAAGCAACTAAACTGTCTTTTTACCTCTGCTTCCCCTATGAAGGGTATTTACATGATGACCTGATAATATTGTTTTCTCTCATTTGTCAGGACAAGCTTCCCACTCACTAGTGTTGAAAAGGCACAAGGTTTTCAAGGTCTCTGGATGGGCAACGAGTCCAGCCGTTCTCTTCCAATTCCTAAACCAGCCTTGACCCAAATGCAGCAACTCAAAAGGGAATTCACACAACGCACCATCAGGAGACTGGCTGAACAAGTCTGTAATGTAAATTCTGTACATTTCTTAAGAGGATCTTCATCAAAGTTCAACTAGCCTTTATGAGACACAAAATACACAAAGGTTCCAATTATAAAAACATAAAAGCAACTCCAGATACAGCAATAAGTATCAGATTCTCCGAGTCGTATCACCTTCTGTGAAAAAAGGTATTTTTTTTAATTATTATTATTTTTTAGAAACACCAACCTGACACACTGTTTGCATTAGGGACCACGGGCAAGGTTTAACTTTCTGATTAACTCCAGTTCTGTGGCACAAACACGGGCATTGCCAAGAATCGCTGTTCACAATGTGCTAGCGGGTATTTTTGGCACGACAAAAAAATTGAACTTGTTGTGAGCCAGCTTGACACACGGTCAAAACCACTTCAGTGAAGCCAGTTCTGGTGGTGTAATACCTTCTCCTGCTGATCACCACACCCTTCTCGCAGAGGCAAGGGATGAGAATCTGTGCCCGCAAGACGGATATAATGAACCAGATTAACACGAAATCAGCTCCACTAGCAGATGCACATCTCCACGTTCACCTGTGAATGTCTAAAAGAAGAAAGGTAAGGCTGGCACGGAGGGGCAGGGAAGAAAAAATAATCCCTTCAGCCACAAAGCTAGATGAAAAGGGTGGAGTGAGCTCTCCCAACAGCCTCCTGTCCCCAGCCACAGCAGGTATTGTTTACAGAAGTCTTTGTGTAGGTTATGCTAAAAGGCTGAAAGCACTGTCTGCAAAAGATGCTGAAAGCACTACTGGCAAAGGATGCAAAACCTGCAAAATAAACCTTTTCCCACCAAACATGATGAAACAAATACACCAAAACACCATAGGAAATTAAGCCAGGCTACACTAATTGTGTCTGGAATGATAAGAATGTTCTTCCTCTTTCCAATACAGCTCATCGTGACATTTGTGGTATGTCCTGGACATCTTCAATTCCTCTTACATACAGAGTTTTGGAAGTGAGAGTTGGGATTAAAAATACTTAGAGCCTCAAAGGGAAAGCGTTCCTCACGGAATCAGGCTTAGGTTTGATCAAGTGAATCAAAGAAGAGCATTTTGTTCCTTTAATATTATCCTGTACCAGATATTCTAATAGACACACCTAACCTGGTCAATTGTCAGCTATATCTTGCAATTGTCAGCAGAAAAATCTGTAACAAAGGCAACTTCAGAGGACTGCATCGCAACTGCTCATTTTCTAGAGCTCTGCCAAGTAACACTGGGGCAAAAAATTATAGTTAGCTCCAAGAAAGGCCATACTCTGATAAAATTAATGAAAAAAACCAAACCCCACACAACTTTCTGCAAGTTTAAGAATTCCTTCCTAAAAAGGGGGCACTGAGTCAAAACTGAAAATGCAACCTCTGGCAAAGAATGGATGTGTTGTACTTAGTACCAGAATTATCTTTTAACTGTCTTCCAAGAGGCATGGTGCTCATCAGCTAACATAACAAGCCTGAATGCTCCTGAAATCTTCCAAGGAAACACAAGCCCTTAAAAATTAGACTTCCAGAGCAGAAGCTGGAATTGCTTTAATAAACAGAAGCTCATTCAAATGCAAACTTTAGAGTGGAAAAAAACCCCTAATTTTCTTTCTGATGTGAGAAATGGATTGTTGTGTTGGTTTGGTTTTGATGCTATTACATCTGCTACACCAAAAAAAAAAAATCCCCAAAGAACCATCAAAACCAAACCTTTATCAGTTAATCGAAAACTGTAGAAATACTGCAACAGGAGTTCCATTCCTTTTCATATGTCAAGAATGAAAAAAAAAAAAAAAAATTGGTGTGGTCTGTTTCTCTATTTCACTGTGCCAAGATAGGCCTGAATCATTACACTGTGGCTATGTTTATACTGAAACTGCTTTTTTTTCACTCAAAACTTGGATTTCCACACCCAGTGGGCAACATTTTTTTAAAGTACATTCCAAGCTTCCCTCAAACAGTTCCAGTCAAAACATCACCAGAATTTAATTCCATCAAGAATGTGAGCATCTCATTAAAGGACTCCCTAATTATAGGTAACGTGCCCAGACCACAGATCCTGGGGCATCTTTATAGGGAATATTATTCACAAGTAGCACCACCAACTTTTCTCAAAATTTCTGTATATTTAGTGTTATAGCAAACTAGTGTTTTTTAGTGTTATAGCAAAGAACTATGCTGTGTGTCCTCAACTCATTAACAGAGCTTGGGGAAAAAAATTTTAAAAATGAACTCACAATAGTGGTGAGAAAGATCAATCCAAGAGGAAAGAAATGTCATCAACTCCTAAGAAAACTGCAAGCTTTAAAGAAAAAAAAAATTAAGCCTCTAGATACTAGTTGCACAAGGAAAGCTTTTGGAAGTGTGAGTCAAACCCAGACTAAAATAATATTGTGCATACAGTTTTCATGAGTTCTTCTAATTCTTCTGCTGTTTTTCACTTTGGCAGGTTGCAGATTTTAGAACCTGTAAACACTGAAAACACTCTGCTCCTACTTAAAGCCACAAAGAGCAGAAGCAAGCATTACCTCTGCTGAATGGAGGGAATGACCTTGAAGAAAAAAAAGGAAAGGTGGCAATGGAGGACAAAGTTCTGAGCAGTATAAAGGAAAAATTATAACTTGCACAAGAAAAGAGACGAATTTTTTTTTTTTTTGCCAGAGGCAAACACGCTCTAGAGCCCAAGGTTCAAGAACATCCAAACAAATTGCATTCCCTGCAGCTGGAGACCAGAAAGAACAGGAAGAAAGGTAAACTCCTCACCACCACTTTGCCTCAGGACAGGAAAAGTTAACGCTTTCTCCTAATTTTCCAGAATCTCTTATGCCATCCTTACATATATGGCTACATACATATGTAAATACATATTCTTTTACAGTTTTTTTTTCCAGTTACTTATCCTTCTGTAGCACCATCCATACTGTGACGAGACTTCTCCCTAACACACTATCTGGTAGGTGATCTGCGTTGTAGCTGCTACGTTCGATTTGCTGTATTTAAAACTGGAACTGCAGTTCGTTTCTACTTCAGCAGCTTGACTCGCAGCCAAAGCTGCTACAAACCTTATCACGAACCTACCAACATAATCAGCGAGATTACAGAAGTGCAGCCAAATTCCACTGGAGAGTACAAAGTATATTCATAGCAAAAGGTTACATGGAACTTTATTAGGCAGAGCATAATTCAACACATAAAATGACATGTTGAAACGAGCAGCAACTAGTTATCTACAGATACATATTCATTCATGTTTTTACTTTCTTTTTTTTTTTTTTAAGTATCTGGACTGTTCACTCAGGCTTGTTATGACAGGAATGAGAGAATAAATCAGAGACGTTGAAGAAGTACTCTGTCCTTGTACTGGGCACATAAACAAGTCCCCAGTAAGTTCCTTCTTTCCTCAACCACATCCAACCTGCTCCGTCTCAGTGGAGCAGAAGCCAGCGACAGCCCAGCTGAGAGGGCAACAGCATACGAGACCAGAAAGGGCTCAAATTGTTAAGGGAGACCCAAAAGATCTCCCCACTTGGCAAGTAAACACAGAGGTTTAATGATCTGAGCAGACATAAGCAGTACTGCTGAACTTTAAGCATCATCTCTGTTTTGTATTTAAGAACTCATTAAAATTCACAAGCTCAGAACTGGATAAATAAGGGACACAGGAAGAGATGAAGTATCTGGGAGGAAAAATAAAAAAGTTGACAAACTGGAAGGAAGAAGGAATCTTCAGAGGGCAGAGATTTGGAGGAAAGGATGAAAGACAGAACATACCACACAAGGGCAAAGCAGCAAAAGGAGAAAGGTGAATAACACAGAAGTAGAGTGAGAGGAGAATGTAGCTTAAAAAAAAGTGTAATGACTTTATAGGATACATTACACTGCAATACACACCAGCCTGAACAATGAGAAGATGTTTTAAATAAGAAAAAGGAGGGAGAAACCACAAGGAGAGAAGAGGGAAAGAAACAGAACAAGGTATCTGTACAAATATTTGCATCTGTATCAGGAGCACACAAAGATTACAAGCCTATGATTTTGGCAATTCCTTTTACACTATGAATTTAGCTGAAAGTGATGAAAAACTAAATTTGGGACCCAACAAATGAAAGGACTGCATTGCTATTCCATCTCAGGCAGAAATCATGCAACCTGTACATCTATTTTCAACGTGCTGTACGATCAACCAACTTAAAATGATGAAGCAACATAGGATCGACACATTCAGACAGCAGAAATTAGCTAAGATGTAAATAAAGTGGCCTTTCCAGCTCTGGAGTTCACAAAGCAGCACTGTGCCTTCTACAGGAGCATCAGGCTGAGGTGACACAGAATTTAATCCCACGTGAACCCGGGCTGCCACCACACAGCCTTGCTTTTCCTCTCCTTCCTCAGGTACTCATTGCTCCTACCTCTCACGCTAGCAATGGCACCTATGCAGCCACGCATCCAGCTGGATCAGGGAATGGATTTATCCAAAAACTATCTGGTTTGGGGAGAAAAGTCAGGGAAGGTTTCATTTCAGGTGAATTTTACTTAATCCACGTGGCTCACCCATCCTTGTGCTCCTACAGGGAGATAGTAGCAATAGGTGGCAAGTGGAGCTGGACCTTCAGCGGCAGCCCAGACCTTAGAACCGATTAAAACAGCGACCTAACCACCACCTCATTCTCACTGGCAAAACACGAATCATAGAATCACAGAACGGTTTGGGTTGGAAAGGACCTTAAAGACCACCAAGTTTCAACTCCCCCTGCCATGGGCAGGACACCTCCCACTAGACCAGGTTGCTCAAAGCCTCATCCATGAAAACAAAAAAGTTTTAAAAAAAGATATTTTAGAATACATTTAGAAAAAACTGTAAAGGCATATAAAGTTCTTTTCAAAAGCAGGTCTTGAGATAATATTCAAGGTAAAAAAAAGTATCACCTATCAAGTATAAATTTACACAAACACCAAATTTAATTAAAACGTGGATCATGCAGAGTTCTTTAAAATGTTGCAGACACGTGCACACACACGAAAGGAAAGCATGCCTGCATCCCAACAAACTAAGGGCAGACTAGTAAGTGTGACTTATTTAATGCCACCAATCAAATAAGACAATTTTTAAAACCAAAATAAAATATATGAAAATTGACAACATCTCTGATAAATTCAGCTATTCACTTGCGCCAGGGGAGCTTTAGGCTAGATATTAGAAAAAATCTGTTCACTGCAAGAGTGATCAGGCATTGGAACAGGCTGCCCAGGGATGTGGGGGAGTCACCATCCCTGGAGGGGATCAGGAAACGTGTGGATGTGGTGCTTGGGGACATGGGTTAGTGGGCTGGGTGGGGTTGATGGTTGGACTTGATGATCCTTGAGGTGTGTATAGAGTGAAGTACTTCTAACCATAGAGAAACCTTGAAGGATTTCTGGTTCACAGCAAGAAAACCTACATTTACCTTTCAGGGGGAAAAACCTCCTCCATCACAGCTGCAGAAAGAGAATCTTTTTATAGCAATGCCAGCACGGATCTACCATGTGAAAGGATACGGTAGCTTCAGTGAGCTACAGAAGATAAACATATGTCATGCCTAAAATTGAGCCAATGATCCTAAAAGCATCCTGAATCACTTGTTCCACAAATTCCCCGGTCTCCAAGTATGAAGAAACGGAACGCGAAGAGCCAAGCAGAGATTATAAACACAGGGGTGTATTTTTAAACTTATTTGCTAACACATTTCAAAACATATTTTTTATTATAGTCTTGTCAAGTCATAAAAAGATACTTCAGTTTTACTGCTACTAAGCTCCAACAGAGAGGAGAAACACAACACAGTTTGTAAGATTAAAATGGATATTTAGGGGGTTGTTTTAATAGATATTAGAATTTTACGTTGTGTCAAAAGTTGTCCCACTCCCAGGAAAGCTTTCCACTCAACAACCAGCACATAGATTTGTCAAGTCCCAGGTATGCTTTCCACAAGCCAAAAAACATGTTGCCTTTTCTTTCCAGCCTCCAGGACCTGAATCTACATCCTTGCATACAAAATACTGAATTATCACCCAGAAGACATATTTTAGATTTAAATAAACATGGTGATTTTGTTTTTGTACAGCCCCCAAGGAGATGAAGTGGGCTTCATCCAGAGGGGCTGAAGAAAAGGCTGTTACACCTATATGCCTCAACCCTTGACCAAGAAGAATAAATAGTTCAGTCCTCCTCCCTTCCAAAAGACACAGTTTAAGCCCTCACACTATAAACATTTAAAGCAGTGCTCAGTTTTGCATAAAGATATCAGAGCTATTGGAACAACAAGTGTGCTTATGATCTGGTGAGCTGCCAAAAATCATCTGCTAATGTACCAGACAATAGCTGTGTTCTATCAGAACTCCTAAGAGAACTTTCTGATCTTTTCTTTGTGTCACTTCTTAGTTTTATACAAAACCAAAGTGAAATGACATTAAAAAAAGTAATTAAAGAGTTTTAAATCCTATACAAATACTATGGTTCATAAGAATTGCATGTGTTTTGAATGCTTGAATTTATATGTTAACAAACACAGTAATTATTTGTAATAATTAACATTTTCAAATATGCATTCTTAATTACTAACTTGCAAACCATGTATTCAGTTTCTCGTTGCCACTGCAGCAGTTAAGTTTGCAGAATTCAGAGCAGCATAAAACAAGAGCACAAAGTTGAACTCTTGCAGTAAAAGCAAGAGCTTGAAAGCTCCAACAGTGCTATTGAAGGACCCAAGTCTTGATAAACAAACAGCATTCAGTTAAAATTTAATACTTTTGGATAACAGCAGGGTGCTTTCTATAAAAATAATTCTTCGTTCCAGAGACAAAAACATCCTGTGTGTGGTTCCAGTCAGCACTGCTTTCTGGAACGCTCCGGAATCACGGTGGCTGCGTATCCTGAATACAGTCATAAAGACCCAAGTAATGGGATGACGAGGTTGACACCCAACTTCTCACGCCAGTGTCACACGCTGACCAGCGGCAGTATCAAGACTACCAAGTCTTCAAAGCCCAGCTCGATGCGATTAAAAGGCCTCTGCATCACAAACCAAGATCGTTTTTTTTTTCCTCCAGCAAATGTTTTTAAGCACAAATTCTCTCGTTCTCTCTTATTCTGTTAGGTGATATTTGAACAAATCCTTGACACGACAGAGCTGTCATATCCTATCACATCATGCCACGTTTAAAGAATGTTTAATCTGTAAATCCACACAGTGATTCTGCAAATGCAGATTGCTCGCAACAAGAATGTTGAACAGAGACTATATTTGTTTTATGACCGTGTCAGTGAATTAAATATATTCACCCAGTTTCTTAATCCACAACGTTAAAATTTACAAATTAAATTACAATAAAGAAAAATATTTTAAGCCGGCATTTTACTTGTTTCATGTTTCTGCATCCACAGGCTACTAATGCTTGTGACATCTTTCAGCAGAATACAGACTGAAGTAATTACAAGCTCCAGAAAAACAGAAAGTGATAACAAAACCTGGACAAGAAGCAGCAGTACCTGGTCTAGATGTTCTAAAAATAAGCTTCTATCTACAAGGGAAGAATTCCTTGGATCAGTCTGTTACTTATTACTCAGCATTTGCTAGTTAAACACTGCACAGCCACTAATTTTAATCTAAGGAAATGAAAGCTGTGATCTCTCCCATATAAAAAAGTGTCTCAACATCCACAGAAGAAAAACAGAGGAAAGGAGGCTCAAGCCTCGACGTTCTGATTTATGAAGAGAGGACACAGAGAGACAAATGTCATTTGTCAAAGTTGCCACATTTGCATTTTATATACAAATAGAAAGCAGGAAATCTCATTTAAATAAATAATGGATGCACTGTGCACTGCCAGAAAGAGCAGGACAGCAGTGAACTCATTGCTGAATATTTTACAGGAGATCCATCCAAGAAATTGATCCTCTCCAAATGGAATGATTAATCCTCAATATAATGCCAGGTATCCACTACCGCAGTATATTGTTAAAAGAAAACTTATAACCTCAAGACAAACAATCACATTATCTAAAATGAATAATAAAATGAATAATAAAAACCCCACAATTGATGTCATGTAGATTTTTCCTATTGATCTTAACCTGTGCAGAGTTTTACATTATAAAAGCAAATATCTTCTTAAAAGTTTCTGGTAAAACATACAATTTATTTAAAAGTGCTGTTCAAGGCTATCTCTAGCGAGACATAAATCATCAGTGGTTTTAAAATATTTTAATAATTTTAGCAGCCTCTCACAACCAGCAAATTAAAATCTTACTCTATTATATAAAGAAATATTGCTGAAAAGACCAATGCTTTTTGTATGTTGTTTGTGACTTTTTTTTTTAACATTTCCCCCACTGAAGAGCAGAAAAAAATGGTTTGCATTGTGTTAGCTCCAGTTATAATTTCCAGCTGTGTCAAAACTTTAACAGCCTAAAAGCAGGAAATCCAAAGAGGAAATTCCATCGTCAGTTCCTGAAGTTTTGTAACTCAAATGTTCTTCCAAAAAACTGGATCTTAAAGGAATTTTGGGAGCATTTTCTTTAACCTTACCTGATATCTTCAAGTAGCTCACATTCTGCCTGATGCTTAGCCTGAAGTTTTGTCATCTGCTCAACCTGAATGTTTTTTAGCTCTTGTGTAACTTTCACCTACAGAAAAAAAAACACAGACCACATTTATTTTCTCTAGAGTTTAAGTCAAATTTCAACAACAAAAAAAACAATTCATGTCCTTCATTATTTTGAAATTGCACATTTCAGTGAAAAATTCAAACACAGAGTTCAGAGTGCAGTTTAACCCTAGACAACATTCATAAAGATTGATTTCAACACACGCTGTCACCCCAGCAGGATTACACTGCACATGGCAAGAACCTCATGCTTATGCCCAACCATTAACAAAAGTGCAATTTTACTGCAAAAACCTGGGAAGGTAGCTTGTGTGCAACACAAGAGTTTTGCTTACTTAAACAAAATAAAAATAAAAATAAAAATGACCCCCACAGGGGAAAAAATAAATTATAGTGTATACATTTAGTTCAGTGCAAGCCACACAATTTTGAAATTTATTAAACTGTCCTACAGTTGCCATCATTTCAACACAGCTTAAACATCAAGTTGGTTTTTTGATTGTGCATCAGCTCAAAAAAACCCTCTATAAAAGGCTTCAGAAGGTTGGCTTTATGGTTTTTAGTACTGGTGTGATTTTCTTTTGAACCTTGTGATCAGGAAGCTAAAAATTTCAATACTTGGGGAACCTATTTGATAACTGGCAGGTAGCACCACTGGCACAGGTATGAGGAATGATTTGATCTTGGAAGGGAACCTTGGGGTTGTTTTGTTCTTGTTTTATAAAAACAAAAGGTCTTGGCATTTAAGCCCTCTAGTGATCACAGGGAATCCATGTATCAGCCTAAAAAATGGTCACCAGCATATCTGAAAATATTGTGCCTTCATGAGGACAGAAATGACAAACAGTTAATTTAATGGGGGAAGAAAGATGAAAAATTCAAGGAGGAAGACAACACAGATCTCCTTCTTCTTTGCTAGCCAGGCAAAAAAAAATTAAAAAATTCTAGATACCACCAGCTAGCAAAAGCTTCCTCAATTTTAACACTGGAAACCATCCCCCAACAACAAGCATCCTTTAATCACAACATTATATAAAGACAAGTTTTTCACATGATAACAAAAAAAAAACACACCACACATGTATGTCCCTGATTTTAGACAGAGAAAGTGTCTATTTTTAACATGAACTTTCAGCATTTTGATTTTTATCTGTACATGAAAAAAAAAACCAACTTAAAATAAATAAATCCACACAAGATGACCCATGTAATGGAAATAATCTCAAAATGAAATAATATAGGCAAAGAATGACATACATGTAATATAAATAAGCTGCCAAATGCAAACTAAAATAGAAATAAGAACTGTTTAACAAAAGCAGAGTCGAGCCGCAAAACAAGAGGTCGAGATGCAGGCATGAGCCAAGGAGAGATCTTCACTGCAGCTGCCTGCCAGGGCTACTGGGGAGCTCGGGGGATGACAAGGGATTTCTGTTTACGCTCCCTCTCAAGCCTTCCTCCTCTCCCAATCTCTCCTAGTCACTATCATACACTTCTCCACCCAGCAAACCCCTGCAATCTCCTCTCCTCAATGAGAAATCTCAACATCACAGATGAAATCTCAAATATCTATGGCGAGCTACAACAGACTGTCAATGATTACAGCCTCAACCACCTAATCGGGCAGCATCTCAAAGAATATATAACCCACACAAATCTCAAAACCACAAAACTCCCTTCCTCGGTGGCTGGAAAGGAGCAGCCTCGCCATCCTGAGCCCCACTTCACCATCTGGAGCTCCCCTTTCCTCCCCACACAGCACCCATTGCATACAACCCTCAAAATAACCAATAAATCTCCATGGATCAGTACTTACAGCTCAAGACCCCACTACAGCTCAAGTCTCCCAGATAACCTACCTACAGACACAAGCCACACTAGGAACAGCCTTTTTTCCCCAATCTACATCCCTCCTTACATCTCTTCCCACCCCAAAGCACCCCATATTCCCATGGACGGCACAGACACCAAACAACCCTCCCCGCTGCATTGCCAAGCTGTTCCCATCACACGTACGTTGCACATTTTTGGCTCTCCCGATACACACTGGGATAGCCCGCATCCCTGCATCAACTCCAGATGTGACCTTCTGCTCCAAGACAACCAACCCATCGCTGTTGGCATCAACCCACCCTAGCATCCAAACACAGCTGAGCCCCCAAAATACACCCAGCAGCACCCCACAACCAGCAGCACGACCCCCTTCCTACAGACTGTCTCCACCACCCCTCTGCAGCAACCGACCCCCTTCCTACCCACCCACTGCCCTCTTTCATTTGGAGACCCTCCCTTGGGGACAGAGGTGACCCAGCCACAGCCACCCCAACACCCTCTGACTGCTCCCTGCCCCTCTTTCCTCACCCACCCGTCCCCACCACCCCCCACC
>VZTO01022246.1:687-34651 GCA_013400615.1 Syrrhaptes paradoxus
GGGAGGAGAACCTCTCTTGACCTACTGACCACCCCCCTTCTGATACACCCCAGGATGCCATTGGCCTTCTTGGCCACGAGGGCACAGTGCTGGCTCATGGTCATCCTGCTGTCCACCAGGACCCCCAGGTCCCTCTCCCCTACACTACTCTCCAACAGGTCAGTACCCAACTTATACTGGAACCTGGTGTTGTTCTTGCCCAGATGCAAGACTCTACACTTGCTCTTGTTAAATTGCATTAAATTTTTCCCCACCCAAATCTCCAGCCTGTCTAGGTCTCGCTGGATGGAAGCACAGCCTTCTGGCGTGTCAGCGATATGAATGAATGTATTGCGAAAGTTAATGGATATGCAACATTTCGGGGAACAAATAAAGGGATAGAATTTGTGGAAAGGCGCACCTGTTGGTAGAGCAGATGCTCCCCTTGCGCCCAATGCTGCTTGCTTATTCTCCACCTAGGAACAAAATGAAAATTTTAGATTTTTTTTCTAGCCGTGAGAGTGCCTTCGTTGATAACAGGTGAAAGAAACAAAAAACCTGGTAAAACAATCAAAATTAAAACTTTTCCTCTCTTCATTCCAGAAGCAAAGAAACCACAGAAGATCCACACCTAGCAACATGATTTAAAAATTAAAAGGCCATAAAATATGCCTGCAAAGTGAACAAACAAACAAAAACCCAAAGTGTTCTGTTGCTTTGAATATAGCCAAGTATTTTTCACAGCTAATTTTGAAAGACTGTTTTGTTCTGTGACACAGAACAATTTCTTTTACCTAAATTACGCTGTATCTAATTCTGAACTAAGCAGCATTATTTCCCTTGGAAACTGTATCCCATTTTCTCTCCCCAGCATCAGATGACAGCTACCCAGTGCCACTCTACTACACCAGGCTCAGCCTGTGTCATGTTGTAACTTATAAAAACTCTTTTAGACAGTGGATATATTGCATAGTGCAAATCACTAATTATGACATAACAATATCTAAAATTGTGGAAATAACTTAGAAAGAAGCCACCTTCAGGACCTACAAAAATGCAACTGTACAAGGACACTATATTAAATGACAGCAATGCTTTGGCATAGGTTTGGGACAAAAAGAGACAGCCATTTCAATTTGTAGACTGTTTCCAATGATTGGTATTAATTTTATTTGGGATTAATACAATAGGACAGATTTTCAGTCGCAATTACAGAAATTACAATTACAGAAATGCTAAGATGAAATACAAACCTGCTGGTGTTCTGAAATGTATCTGCAGTGTTGATGCAGGAGCCAAGCAGCAGTGGGGTGTCTCTTCTTTCTCAGGAACAGGAAGCTAAATTCTGCATCACTCAAAAAAATCACATAGTAAATTAACTAAGTATTAGAAGGTTGCCAACTTCATCTGTTTAATTGCTGCTAATGTGAACTACTAGCATATTAATTTTCTTCTTTTCAGACAGAAAATGTCTAGTTGCAGGGAACTGGATAGACATGTTTTAACATTACGTAGGATGAAGCATTCACTTTAATATTTCACAGAACTGTATGCAGCACCTGTCTTCAAAAATACCCTCAGAAACACAAAGCACAGAGGATGACACACACAAAGCACATACAACACTCATTTTACACCTAGTTAAGTACATTTTTTCTTTTGTACCTAAGGAACTTAGCTGTTAATGAAGGTGATTGTGAAAAACTGATGAATCAATGGAAAGCCTTTTCTTCCCACATGAGCAACTACTGCAAGAACACAAACTATCAGGAAGATCAAGTGATTGAGTACAGAGATTGAGACTGGAGATGAAGATGATGATATGACTTAGATGGGACAGGATGGCAACAGTTCACAGTAAATTTAAAAATAGATTCTTGGGGGACAATGAAGAAGATGAGCTTGAATAAAATGTAAGTTATTAATTTAAAGACCTCATTACCAATTTATGAATTTTCTGGTCTGCTGCTTTTCTTTCAAAATTACTGCAGTCTATTTAGTTATTTCCTAGCATGCTGAGCTCAAGATTTTAGCCAATACATATCATAAAAGGGGTGTGGTTTCTGAAGACATACTGTTTTTCTAAAGCTTTACATAGATACTTGGTAAACTTTCAAGCAGCACTCTAGATGTATGCTGTTTAGGAGATTACATTCCTGTCCATTGTGCAGGGAGCAAATCCCTTCCCAATACATATCTGCATGCATTGTAACTAATACAAACATCTATAGAAACTGTGCAGGAACACACTTAAGAACCATGCCCATCACTACCAAAAACATGCAGATATAAACAAGATGGGTGCATTTATCTATGATGAATATCACTGTGATGTCATGCCAGTAGCTTACTACTATGGAATTATAGTCACAAAGCAATTCATAATACAATAGGTATTTTACCCAGATTTTCTTTGTTGATATCATGGGGTGCATCTGTGCTCCTCAAAGCTAACATGATTTTCCTCATAATCTTGTGGCAGGGTTTCCTGTGAAACTCCATCTATGACATGATCTTAAAGATTTACAGTTGTTAACTCTCTTCCAAATACTTCCACTGTAATAACTGTTTGTATAAAAAATATGAAATATTTTATACATCATCAACCTCCAATTAATCTTAATTTTGGTGGTTGTTCAATAACATTTAATCACACAAAAATTTTGGATTTGCTGCAAAGTAAATCGTCTATAAGTACACTGGCCAAAAGAATATATTTTGTCTTTTAAAATACCTTTCTGGGCTACAGGGAACTGAAACAAGCAGAGAACTTTTATGACAGAAATTTTCCTTTTATCTTTTAAATGGTTCAGCACTTTCAAACTATGCCAAAGCAAATAAATAGTAGGTAATCTAACTTAAAGGGACACAACAATGTGATTTTTTAGCATTACAGAACTATGACACATTATACTGCAGAAAAGGATGCTCTCTACAGCCTCTTGCTGTGAAAAAAAAATATTTGCACAAAACCACCATGAAAATGCTGTTATTTGTTGTCAGTACAGCCAAGTGGCTAAAAAAGTAGACTAAGCCTTAGAACAGTTCATTTACATTTCCAGTAATAGACAGCTCTAGAACTGTTAATCATTTAGATGTAGCTTTACAAAGGAATTAAATGTGAGAAAGTCTAATTTTGATGATGTAATACCTTAGTGGATTTTTTTTTTTGTTAGGTACTCCTAAAGACCTCAGAATTCCTCTGTATATAAGTTTGAAGGAGTTCTGTGGACTTCACTTTTGATTTTTATCTTTTAATCAGTGCACCTTCAGTAAGAAAGAGGAATCCAAAATCATGTGACAGATTTAAAAGGACAAAACAGAACCTATGTTTATCAAAAGCAATGTAATAACAAGGCACTTTGGAAAGGCACATCTGATCTGTCATTTCAACTCAAGTTCTTAATGGAGGAGTTCTCCAGGAAAAACAAAGGAACTAAAAAAAAGAATGAAAAATAAATTCAAAAGGTGATATTGAAAAGACCACCTGCGCTATTCTGCTCTCCCACATTTCTTTGGATTAATATTCATTCATTACTGTTAGTCGTTTATATAACCTGACCCCTATCAAATTTCAAAGGCTTAATCCAAGGTATACTTGAGCAGCCTTAAATCCCACAGGAAAGGGATGTAGCAGGCATTTTGTTTATGAGCTCTCAGAATAGCATCATCATTATTTTACAAAAAACTTTTGTATATACAGTAACCCTGAATGGTTAAAAAAACCCTCTACCAAAAAAAAACAAAGAAAAAAAACAAAAAAAAACCTCAAAAAACCCACAAATAAGCATTTATTTTTAAAAAAATAATTTTGTTGAAATAATTTGGTCTACATTAGTGCAAGTAAGACTGGAACAAAACTACATTTCTGACTATGCATCAAAAAAATTAAAAGCTCTGAAATCTTCTCAGTTGCTACTTCTTTTCAAAGGTTCTTTCCTTTTGCTTGGGCATAACATTTCAACTGTATTTTGAATTTATCAGCTGAAGGAGAGAAGCTGTACTGTCATCTTCTTTCCTTCAAAAAAGGGCAATGCTTTTGGCAGGATTCAAATGACAGCTCAGATGAGAAGCCCACACCTAAGAGGCAGCAGGAAGATTGCACGATTTTATACTGTATGTGTCCATGTTTTATAAGATAGCAGATAATTGCCTCAAAGGGGTCTTCCTGAGAGAACAGCAACTAACTGATGAACATTAGGACACAGTGTGAGGAAGAGAATTGTGAGGAAGACTTCTTTTTTTAAGTGGCATTTTAGAAATAGTTGTCAAGGATGCCCAAACTACAGACCTATAGAGCCATATCAATTCTATAGTGTTTTCAGTAGAACTGCCTGCTGGGAGTGCACAGGGAGACGAAGAAGAATAACAAACTTTATAAAAGGCCGTTTGTCCAAGAGCTACTGACTCAGAGGGAAGTGTTCATTAGTCACTGACACTTCTGAGGAAAGTTCACGGAAAACAGTGAAACCGAGGAAACCAATAATAAGTGCACACAGATCCCAGAACAAAAGCATCTGAAATACTGCTTTCTGTTTTATGAAATTACTGTGTCTATGCCTTTTACACTGTCCTGAAAAAAAGCTAAATAAACTCAAATCCACAGCTGTTCAAATCCACAAATCCTGATCCTACAAAGCCAATGCTGCTACTATCCTTCTGCTTTCTCCAGCCACCTGCATCCTGTGAAAGATGTCCTGAAGGAAACAAATACATTTAAAAACCAAAGCTTTCCATCTCAAGACCCTTTTTCTGTTTTCTTCTTTCCTCACCCTGTAACCCTTACTTTGCCATCTTTATTTATACATGAAATTTCCCAAGCCTTAAGCTCTTCTTTAGCTAGTTGTATTTTCTTTTTCTTAGGGAATTATCTCTCATTGCTCTCATTAATAATGCTCTTTGAAAATGATCTTGTAAATTCACATCTCCTGCACAGTTTTACCACCCACTCACCTCTCATGTAATCCAATAAATTGATTTAAAAGAGAAATGTAGGCTACCAGTGCTCTTTATCCTTTCTCTTACCAAAGGACTGGATGTATATAGGGAAAAGTTTTGCTAGAAAGGAACTGAAGGAAAGACCACTGTAGAAGTTACAGTCTAAGTTGTCTTGAGGCCCAGCTCTCCTTCCCCCACAGGCTAGTCCCTAAATCAGACTATATTTTTGCTGTATACCATGCAATTGCCTCCAGGTGTTGTATCACCATTACATGACTTCTTGCTAAGTACTCGGGCTGGAATTTCAAACCAAAGAGAGCGATGAAAATATTGAAAACTCAACTACATAACTTACCATAGAAGCATTTCAAATGGATTTTGAGACATTTAGTTTTCTCATGACAAATAACAGATATTTCAAGAGAAATATGTATTTGCATTATATTTATGGCGAAGGGAGGGAAGGAAAGCTGCATTACTTCAAGCAAAATAGAGCTCTGTTAACCATAAATTTTTCATCTGCCCTCAACCTAAAAAACCACAAATGTGATTTCAAGCCTGAATGTTAAGGAATAACCAAACATGCAACCCAATGAGGAACAGACAGATGTTCTGAGGATCCAAAAGGACTTCTGACTAGAAAGACTAAGAGGTTTTTTTCCACTCTGACTCTTTTCTTTTCTGCTAAGTAGGAATATGGCAATACCAAAGAGGCTAGGATTAGGAATTAGGGTTTAAAAGCTTCTTTCTAGAATATTTAATACAAAACATCGCAATAGAAGTACTACCTTTTCAAGTACATACAGATGGATACATAAGCTATCACTTCTGCAGTCAAACAACAGATGACTGAAGATTCCAGCTGGACATACGTCTTTGCAATGAACTAGGTAAATTTATAGATATTAAGATCCAAAATTAATAGCAGGCATCATATGCACATGGAATTTCTGCTCGCTTTCCAAGCACCATATGTTTCTACTTTTATTGGTTGCTTCCTACTGCTCAGAAATATTTAGGGAGTGCCTAATACATGTCAAAAACTGATTTTAACCAATCTCCCCAGTACAGCAGAAGATTTTTCCTTAGGAAAGTACATAACGTTGTAAAGTAGGCACCAATTACAACTTTTTTTCCATTGTTGCTTTTCAGAACAAGTTTAAGCAGGAGGCAGACCTCTGTAATGAACAAAACAGATGCTCTTTTTTTCTTTGCATGACTTTGCAGATTTATATTACACATTCAATTGAGTATTAAAAGGGGAAATAAATGTTCCTTTATTGTTCCTTCACTTATATTAACTATTCAGATTCTAGATAAGGACTTGTCTTTTTCATTAAGAGTTCAGGTTCTACACTTCTCTAACCACCATTACATTAAACTGATCTTCCTCAGATTTTTTTCTTGAGTTCCTCCATCCTTGCTCACTGCATGCACCATGAATAAAATCCCCATCCAGTTATCTTGCTGCATCCTTTCTTCTCTTTCTTGTCACTTAACATCTTTAATTTCAAATTTTTTTTCCCTTGGTCCTCATAAAAAACCTATTTCCTTTACCTAGGTTCTCATCATTAAGACACAAACATGTCAAATACAAATCTTACTGTATTCATTGATTGCATTGAATTGTGCCTTCCTCTTTCACTTACAAATCATAGCACCAGGGCAGAAGCAAAACAAACTTAAAGACATGTAAACAATATTAAGCACTTGACTATTCTGAGCCACAAACAAGAAGCCACCATTATAGATCAAGATAAGGATAATTACCTTCAGTTACGCACTACATTAGATAATGAATCCCATTGTTAGTAACATTTTTAAAGCTCCAGTCCACTTAAAAACCAAGAGACCACAAATCTACTCAAACGTTGCTCTGGAAGAGTAGATACATTTTCCAACCATTACACTAGCAAGTACAATCTTCTGCGTGTGTGCATGTGCATGCGTGTGCATGTTTTTTGTTGTTTGTTGGGTGGTGTGTTTTGTTTTGTTTTTTTTTACACTTTTCTTCTTTCAGAAAATACATACAAGCATGTGTGGAAAAAATGGTTATACAATATAATCTCTCTACATAACATAACATGCTCTATACAAAGCATATTCATTACAAAAGACACCTGAAGGCGTTCTGGTATTTTAAAACTTTTAGTTCCAGAAGAAAAGCAGTAGAAAATCTAGATGCTTGGAAATCATAGTTCTGACTGTCAAAGAAAAGCCCTGAACAACCCAGGTGCTCAAGGACTTCCCTCTTTTAAATCCATACCTCCAGTCTGGGAACTCTGTTGTTAATAGCATGATTTCTAACAAATACCAGCCTACATAGAAAAGTCCACTGTATGTGACATAAAAAAGAAACCCTGACCACATATACCACCACAATATGTTACATTCTTTCTCGATGTAACTTCCATGATGTTAGGCAGAGGTTATTTAAAGGTCTACATATAAACTGTTGCCAAGAGTTGGAAGTATGAGAGAAACTTTTCCCCCAAAGAGACCAGAGCCACAATAATGTTTTTTAAGATATAGGTTTGACTCTCCTCCAGCAGCAGCAGATAAATCTTTGCCCTGACCTAGATAAATGTTTAACAGTTGAAGCAGAACATAGGAGAAGAATGCAACTTCTTCCACCCGGATCCTAAAAGAACCAAGCAGTTTTAAAAAGTTTCGAAAGGAAATGTATAGACAACTCAATTCATGGGTTTCAGTCTGTAAATTCTAAGGCTGTAGCTCCCATAAGCTCTGGCTAAAGCACAGAAGTCTCCAGAGCGGGGCCAGTGTTCACATCCACTAGGAAGGAGTAACAACATTTCACTACTCTTTTCTGTCGGTCTAGCTTATTAGGCAGTCACGCCCACAATGCTTTGTGCAAGACTGAGACAACTACCTTTGCTAGTGGTGGCAAAGGACAGGAAACCTGCAACAAGAAGGCTAACTTTGTCAGTTACAGTTCCTTTATTAATGGTACAGTGCAGCAACATCAATTGAAATAAATAGAGTTATTTGTACAGAATACAAAAATATAACCCTTCATAAAGTTTATGCTGTACTAGGAGTATTGAGCTGAAACAGTTGATATATAACATTTTCTCTTAAATAATGTGGACAGACACACTCACTCAAATGAATGTAATAACATTTTCTCTAATTTGAAGACAAACACAGAAAGAGCAGTTTATTAATCCAGTGTATCCATACATCATTCCTCAGCTAACAGTCGAGAGCAAACTAACAGTTTTTCAAGTTTTCTCTTTGCCACTGTTCTCTGTTGATAGCACAGTGGTTCTATAACCAAACAATGAATTCAATTTTCAATAGTAGCCTTTAGTAGCAGATACAAAAAAGTATTATTCAGACAACAAGCTTAAGGCACCATGGTTTCCACAGACAAGAAATTACCATCAAAAACAATTTTGAAGGCGGCTATGAGTGTTTAGCTACAGTACCATGATGAAAGACAATCTATTCTTTAAATATATTGTTGACAATATATTCAGTTACCTAGTGTGGCTTTTGTTTATTCTTTAAAAAAAAGAAGCAAAATGTAAGATTTCGACATTATTACAAGCTCAAGAATGCCTCAAATCTTTGGAAAAAAAAAATCTCCCTTCATCACTCCATTTCAAAACATCAAAAAAAATTCCAACCCTCACTCTTGCAAGACAATTCTTTTACAGACTTTTTAGAAATAGTTTCCAACACATTATACAGTAAAAGTCCACTAAATTATTTTTTTCCTCTACAAGGAAGTATATCAAACCACTGATAACTGCCTTTCCCCCCACCATTTCTGTATTCTGTCTGCCTCTATTAACAGCACTGGTGAACAATTCATTTAAATTAAATCAAGTTTCGCCTGAAGTCCTACAGAGCACACAAGTCCTCGATATGCTCAAGATCTCTTCCTCAACAATATCCTATGATATTAGCTGAAAGTTAAAATAATATGAAGTGGAAAAAACATCCTGACAGCAACTGCCACAAAGACCTACATGGCTACCCTGTTATAACTCTCTTAAACCCTAGAGTGAAAAGTAGGATTCGACAAGGAGTAGATTCATAAAATTGCACTACAGAAATTGTGCATTCCAGAAGGTACATGGTAGCTCAGAGACAGAACTACAGTTAAGACATATCCACAGAACAATTTTGAATTTCAGAAAGTGTTCCAGCCACATCACAAGCCATGACAAAGTCACTGCAGCTTGCCTAGTTCCACTCAGTGAGTAGGGGATAGAAAAATGTATCGGAGGAAAAAATAGAGTAGATTTGGAATCACATATTACATACTTTAAGAAGTATTTTCCAAATTACTATCCATTCTGACAATACACCCTCCATTTACCTATCCTAACATTTCTGAGTAGGACCAGCTGCAATTAGCTGTAATAAATAACCAATACTCAATATAGTGTTGATATATTATTCCATGAATCCCCAGAGGCTTACATTTAGTAGTGATCTACTTGGTCAGCCAAAACCTTTGCTCTTAACTGCACTTGGTGCAGAGAGCTGATACAATTTTTCTGTGTCTTCAATAATGTCTACCTTGAAGCCAGACATTTTATTGCCAGTGTAGTGAATAACCCCAGGGTTTTCCCCATTCTTCTATGACAAATGCCAGCAGCACATAAAATGCAAAGTTGCCTTTCTTTTGCCTTAAAGACTAATGTGCAGAAGTCTTGTTATACTGTTTCTTTTGTGCCTGAACCTTTAAAGTTTATCAGCTTTCACACTGTCATTCATTTCCCAAATTTCAGAGAAACACTTCCTCAGAAGTACACTATAAAGCTCATGTGTTGTCATACATACAGTCAACTATGAAGACGTTCATCTCAGATTCCAGCAACTCAATGAGAAACAGTGATTTCCTCCATTTAAAATAAAATAAATTATTTGAATTAAAGCAACAGCTTCAGTCACAACAGCTATTTAGCATATTAAAAAATCAGAACTATAGAGAATTAAACTTGTTATTATAATCTAATAATTGGCTTCCTGCACCACAGGAAATTTCTGACTCCATCAATAGTAAAACTTTCTAAGCTACAAGCTAAAATCCAGATCTAAGACTAACATAAAAATGGGAAAAGAGGTCAGAATAACTTCCTGTATGTTAAAAACAGACATTCTTCACTTAAGTGAAGTATTCCTATGTAAGGGTCAGAAGAGGTCACAATTAACTTTGGTTAGTTATGTTCTGCATGTGGTCAGATCACTGAAGAACTGATAACTTTGGGATACACGATTTATGTGTAAGGACCTAAATCAGCCTTCTACTCCTGTTGCATGAGTGGGTTATTAATGATGAATTAACATACAGAAACTGAAATTCATTACAACTTCAGTTACCTAGAGAGGCATATGACAACCAAGTACCTATAAAAGCAGTGCAAAATAACAGCTCCACGCAGAATGAGTTTGCTCAGTGGTTGTTCACTATTTTGCCTTGTGGCAGATGAAAAAAAATATCTTCTTTGAGTTTAAGATGTTCTGGTAAATCTAGCTGTCTTTTCGCTTCTTCAATATCTTCCTGAATTGCTGAAATGAGTGCCTCTGCAAAAGACAAGAATAGGAAGATTTAAAAGTTGGTTTGAATTCTGAACACATAATAGCAAGTGAAAATAAGGTGTACCACAGAACACAACAATCACAGAAGCAGAACATAATTATTACCATGAAGTTTGAAAGGCAAAATTATTTGGCTTTAAAATGACCCTTTTTTTTTAAATGACTGAGTTGCATTTTTCAGCGTTATAAGGACTATGTTCTTCTTGTTCCAAAAGACAATTTATCAAAAGACCATCGGAGTTTCATGAACTGTTTCAATTCTAACACAGCTACATTTTAAAAATAAATTAACAGACTAGAATGATGCTTTTATGACAAGCCCATTTCTTTAAAATTACTCCCCAGGCAAGTGACACAACAATACAAATTTTAGTGTGATACACAGGAAAATGTGGGGCTGTGTTTTTGGGTTTTTTAATGAAATCAATTTGTATACTCAGCTTATGAAAAAATTTCACTGAAATTTCAAAGGTTAACAGATAAAACATCTCATTATGGAAAGAGAGATAATGAAGACACAGTACTTGCATGAATAAGACAAATAAGAGACTAGTTTGTGGAAGACCTGTGATACTGACCTAAAGAATCAAAGTTCTTTTCCGGTCGAATATATCCAATTATGACTACACTAAGTATTTCGCCATAAAAGTCTTCTTTGAAGGTGTGAATAATGTGTGTTTCCTAAAGGAAGAGAAATAAGTTGGCATTTATGACAAACTTTATTTCCCTCAATGTAAGGATGTACAGCTAATATCCCAAATTCAAATTCTCCCCAACACATACCAATAAAAGGTACATTTAGTTTAGTATGTATAATGCAAGATTAAAAGGCTAGGGCTTTTGCTTATGTTAGGAAGAAGAATTGTACTTTGCAAAGAATTTAAGAAAAATTACTCACTTAAGAGTATTCTGATAAGCAAAAAAAAAAAAAAAAAAAGACAGCCATTACTCAGGAGAAACACTTCATCACTTCTTGGAGGTAAGATTTCCAACACAACAAACAACAAACAAAGCTCCATGTTTAATCGTTAAGTTGATGCATCCAAACAACTATGAAGACTTTGACTAAAATAGTTGGCTTAAGGAGCGCTTTTACAACCAGCTAGCTCACATGGGAACTATATAAAATTATTACTATTATAAAATCAAGAAGGAGCGAAGGCTGAGACAGGGCTCCACCTTACCCTCAAAACCATTTAATGCACATCTCCCTCTCCAATATAGGTCCACCCATAGCATATACCAGCAGAGATATCAGATGGAAAGGTTTTGACTACTTGCTCAGTAAAGTTATCTGCAAAAATTTTTAAGAGTATATATTTGTGTAAGACATGCACATTATTGAATCTTCAAACACTTAAAACCTTATAAGTGGAGATTCATGCCCAAAGAAAAGTGTTCAGTTAGCTATCAGCACCGCAAGCAACC
The DNA here is from genome assembly GCA_013400615.1 of Syrrhaptes paradoxus. Lineage (NCBI taxonomy): Eukaryota > Metazoa > Chordata > Aves > Pterocliformes > Pteroclidae > Syrrhaptes > Syrrhaptes paradoxus. The sequence continues at coordinate 12,607 of VZTO01022246.1, forward strand.
ACCATTTCAGAAATACTGTTAATTTTTTTGTTTTGGAATCATTTAAACAATGATGAAATACAAAGAAAATAAACTTAATTCACGCTGCTGCATGCTCTCTGACTGCTGAGAGTATTTTCTTTTCAGAATACAAACATATGATATAGATACCAAATACATTTCTAAAAGCAAACAGAATTTCTAGATCTCATTTATAGATCAAATTCTGCTTATTGTATTCAAATTCAACATCTGGCTCATTTATAATAATGAAAAATCCCATACAAAGTAAAATTCTTACCACTGATTTCTTAACATTCTTATAAAAAGGATTCCATCCTATGCTCAAAACCATTTTATGCACATCTCCATTTCCAACACAGGCCCATCCATAGTATATACCAGTTGAGATATCAGATGGGAAGCTTTCAACTACTTGCTCAGAAAAATTAGCTGCAAAAATTTTAGAAAAGGTAAAGCGTGAGTGACTTTGTCAAGGACAAAACAGAATCTTTAAACACTTAAAAGCCAAACTCTGCCTACATATTATTTGCAAACATAACACTGATGATGAAGAGAATGATACAACATGTCATTTGGCATAGTATAAAACACAAAACACCTTCATAAACTTCAGTCTCTGTGGCAATACCAGAATTATCACATCTCTTATGCATACTGTATTTTATAGTTATACACACTCTATTCTGTAGTAATAATTATTAAACATGTAAAGTATCCAGTCAGAATGTGTTTCACTCTTAGGATAACTATCACAGATTTAATATGGTGAAAGATGAGCAAAAAACCAAATTTTTTTCTGCACTATAAAGGAGCATCTCAGGACTATTTACTTGTTAGTAATTGCTTAAGAAATAAGACATGTAGAAATAAATGCAAGTATAATTTAGTCACCTGTCATTTTGTACAATTGCCTTTCAGAGGCATCTGTGGACTTCTGGGATTTTCTTTTGAAAACTATATAACTACAGTAAAATAAATTCCCTTCTGACTGAACCTAACCTTCCGAAATTATTCTCTTACTTCCATTTGCCACATGAGTAGATGTCATTGTACAAGACATCAAGCTGATCTGAGAGAACCTATGGTTACTGAATTTTTATCAAAGCTCACAAGCAGTAACAACTTCCCTCCCTTACTCGCCGATACCAATACACCACTTATGCACAATCAAGAGAAAAATGTGAAATTATTAACAGATGTCAGAAATCCAGCACCTCAAGACTGGTCTTATAAAATTTCCTTGTCTGCTAGGAGTGCTGCAACACACCTGCTGACTTCCATGTCTGTTTAAGACAGACCAAAGTTCACCAGAATTACCCATCTGCCTGTATTTAGACAACTGAAACAGAGATGAACAACGGGAAAATATATTTCTTTGCAGGCGAAGTCCACCTGCTCTGCTTTTTAACCTCTGCATTATCCCCCTTGAGCTTCCTTCCTTACAGCTGTTCCGAAGGCCTGCTCCCTTCCTCGTTCTAATCTTGAGGCTCATGGGAACGGATATTTCCCAAGCTGCGACACCCCGCGCTCGTGATCCCTTACCGACATCCTGTACATCATCACGACGACCATCAGGTGATTAAACGAACAAAAAACAAGACAAAAAGAAGCCACTTAACAGAACGAGGGGGAAATAACACAAAAGAGGGTACAAGACCCTACGCAACATAGAAAAAAAAATTGTCAGAAGAAAGCTGGCACGGACCAAGCCCAGCCTGTTTGCAGACAGCACAAGTCATGCCGCCAGGGCAGCGGTGCAGAACCCGACCCCCATCCCCGCTGAGCCCCCCCCGGGTCCCGGGGCCCCGCCGGCGGGTGAGCTCCGGCCGCCCCGCGCTCCCGGGACACGGAGGCCAAGGCCGCGCCGCGGCGGACACCTCGCCGGCGGCCTTCACGGGAGGTGTCACCCTCGCCCCGCCGCGGTCCGCCGCTCAGGCTGCTCACCGGTGGGGATGCCCAGCTCCTTGGAGCCCCTGCCGAAGCCCTTCACCACCTCCCCGCGGCAGAAGTAGGGCAGGGGCCTCATGGCGGCCGCTGGCGGCCGTAGGCACAAGACGCCGGCGAAGGCCACCCGCAGCTCCGACCCCGATGCTCCCCGCAACCGCTTCCGCCCGCGCGCAGCGCTCTGTGCCGTCTTGCTCCAGCGGCTACCAAAATGAGGGGAGGAGCCAGGCAGAGTGTTCCAGACTGCGACTCCCCGACAGGCACCCTGCCTCCCCTCAAGAATGGACTTGCCCACGCCCTCATTTCCACCCCACCCATGGGGGCTCTGCGCATGTCCCATCTACCGCGTCCCGCCGTGGTTGCAGCGGGGGGGAGGGATCCTGCTTGGCAGCAGGGTGGGGCCGTGCCCCGCTCCCGCGCGGCGGCTCTGCGCGGGGCCTCGCTCCCTCCGCTTGCGTCGTGTCGGTTCGCGGACAGCGCCTGGGCCCGACTGGCGGAGGCTGCTGGTGCGGCGTGTGGCGGCGGCAGCGGCCTCCCCGCCCGGCCCTGGCTGCGGTGGGCGAGGCGAGGCGGGCGTGCCGCGCGGGGCCGGCCGCTCGCGGGCTGGGCAGGAAAGCGTGCGCGGTGCGCAACGGGTTGTTCGTTCCGGGAGCCGAAGCAAGGGGCGTCCCCGGAGGGAGGCGGGCGGGCAGGCAGTAGCGCTCAGGACGGGCCGCCGCCGGTTGTGAGGCTGGCGGGGATGCCCTTCACGGCTGCCGGGCGGCTGCGCTGGCCTCCGCGCTCGGGGAAGGTCGGGGTCTGGCCGGTCCCGAGGCTCTGCTGCGGTGGGAAGTAAACAGCAACAGCGCGGCTGCTCAGCCCCGGGTAGTCAGGGTGACTGACAGCTGCCGCATCTTAGCCCTCCCGCCTGCAGAGCTGCGTCTGGCACTCTGCGCCCACGTGTGGAGTTAGTGATAGTTTCGTCCCTGGTAACTCTGGTTTTACCTTTAATTTCAGAAAAGGCCAGATGCTTCAGAGCACAGCAGACATTTGGGAAAACTCTCAGATCTTTTTGTTACACGATAGCAACGAGCTGTAGTTGCTTAAAAAAGTTATTTTTACTCCACTCTGACTTGCCATCATGCTCACGTCTCCTTTTGTTTCATTACCTCTGATAGTGCAGGGATGTCCTTTGGAAAAAAAAAAACATCAGGACAGACATGTTCATCCTGTGTTTACTCTGGATACTTGAAAGTGAAAAGTAACTCCACAACTCCCTTCTTTCACTTCCCGTTTTCCATTGTTCTTTATTCTGTACCTGTGCTGATAAATCTCTTTAGTGTCTTCAGTTGATCCTCTCTCTTATATCGCCTGGATCCAACTCAAATAAATTGAGTTTGCATTAGTTCAAAATAGTGTTAATAATTGTGAAAAATGGCTGTAGTCTGTCTGAAGTATAGAGCAGACAGCCCACCAGCAAGCAGTCTGTTTGTACCAGTGGCATATAAACCAATGGAGTTCTGGGGTCTCATTCAGCACTGCTATCCTGCACATGAGCATATCTGTATATAAACACATGTCTATCTATATCTAGAAATACCACTGAAGTCCTTGAATCGAACTTCCAATCTTTCCCTCTTTTTCGTCTAGAACACAGTTGCTAACTTCACCAGTTCAATATAAGTTACAAAAGTATTTCAGGACTAACCTCTAATTCTGTTAGCTAGCAGAAAAAAAGCAGCATAAACACCTATGACTTGTGCTTATATCTAATTGCATTGCAGGTAAATAACTTTTAAAAATGGGAACTGTCCTGTAAAAATGACTTAAATGTCATACTGTAAAACACAGAAAGCTGTTCACAGAAGCTGTGGACACCAACTATTCTATACAAGAATGCCAGAATTATTTTTAAAAGGAATTCTGCCTCAACTTCTTTTTTCTTTTTTCCTCTTTTTTCCTCACCATCCTTTTCATGCTAACATTTAAATTTATTACTTCAGTTTGAGTAGCTTTGACTGACTTATAGACTCTTTAGCTCTAGAGAAACAGTGGTGGTAACATATATGTAAGAAGGAAAAGTGAAAGAGAAGGATGTCCTAAGTATGCTACTACTGCATACTGTTCTGTTCTTCCGAGTATACAGAGAATAATGTTACTGTTTTCAGTGATACTTTGTAATGGAAATATCTTGGATATTAAGTCCAAATCCCACAGTTGTAACATAGTTGCTTAATTAATAATAGACCATAACAGTTGAGGGTGTGGCCCTGTGGCCATTGGGATTGTCAGTTTATTTCAGTTGAAGAGCAAGAAACAACACAAATTATATTTTCCAGAATATGTTTCTTCCCAATAGTATTATGCATTGGGTTATAATATTTAAGGAGATACATATTTGTGTGTTGTTTGTTTTTTTTTTATTACTACATATATTCAGAATAAATGTTGGTGTTCATGTGATATCCACAAGATGGCAGGCAATGTCTTCTTTTTCAGTTTAAGGGCATAATGTTTACAATCTCAGTTAAGAAGACTTTGAGAAACAGTAGGTCGAGGAAGTATTTGTTTAAGAACTACATAGTTAGGTAATTTCACATAAGTCTAACTGGTGACTTCTATCTCATTCTGTCAAATAGTTGTAATGTTAGTAATTTTTATCCGTTGTCACAATGGATCGCTGTGATCCAGCTAAAATTTAAGCCATCCTCAATACTGGACATGTTATCTTTTCTTATTGTACCTATTTCATACAGGAGAGAGGGATCTTGATGAGTGGAATTTGGTTACCTGTACTAAAATTTAGTATAGTGGATGTGGTTCTTCCAAAAGTCTTACCAAATTTTAGTGATAAGCATATCCTGCTAGCATTGCCAGCCAAGAGAAGAGCAGTGCCATAGTTCATACCTGCAATGAGAAAACTCTGGAACTATTTCAGGCAGCTAGGAAGAAACTACTGTTCCCTGCTTATGTCACTTTATCTACAGCTATTGTTGATAGTGAAGTGTTTAACTGTTTTTCTGATATGTATGGGCAGCCATAGAAACCAGAATAAAGAAAACAGAGCATGTGTTATGTCATCTGTGTAGGGCCCATGTCAGGTTACCTGATTGAATATAAGCTTTGTGGATTCATCATACTATCCAACATTTAGTGCAGAACTTACTCTGTTCATTTTGTTTCACAGTAAAATGTACAGCTTGTATCACTTCACAGCCCCGTGCCAGAGTGCCTGTCTCCTGCTGCCATGCTGCAAAATTGTGCATTCCTAGGCATGGGTTAAAGTGAGAGCAGGATTATCCTGTTTCCTCCAGATAAACTGGAAAAATAAGAAAAAAAAACCTGCTGGATAATGAGATACTTTAGGGCTCTCCTAGCCAAGCTGGAAATTCTGGTTACACCAGGCTCAGTGAAGTAGTCAGGACGTGACTCAGAGAAAAGAGTGCCCTGTAGTAAAACTGGTAGCATTTTAACCAGCTCCTTGGAAGTTTCCATTCCCAGCATGACAAAACTATCATTGATTCAGGAGTTCAATCCAAGGACACTCTGGCATGCCTTACTTTTAGTGGGCTGAAACCAGGTGATGAAATCAGAGTTCAAAGATACACACAAAATGCTCTTGCAAGAATGTCTAATAAACACACCTGCTTTGGAGGTTTGTTTGTTTAGGTTGTTTGTTTGTTTGTTTGTTTCTGGGTTCTAGTTTAGAATAGTAAGCAACAGAAGGTGGGTTTTTTTAACGATCTGAAGTTTTCTTCTATTTCAAAAGAGCATGTTCTAGAAGAAATAACTGCAGATTAATTGATGGCTAACAACACTATGTTAGATTACAGTGAAGCAAGATTTACTGCCAATGTCTGCATAGTAAGGCATAGCTGATATTATCTACTGAACAGTTTTGGGTAAGTATAGAATATTCTAGCAACTACTGTTTGTATGTTACTAATCTAGGTGTGAGAGACAAAGCTTGTTTGATTACTTACTGGTGCAATTCAGATATTGCACAGATATGACATAAAGATGTAGAGCTTGATGCCTTTTGAAAGCTTATACCAATGTGTTAAAAAATTCCCTCAGCTTTTGAATCACTACTTCTCTTTTTAGTGCCTTTTCTTCACACCAAAGTGTCAACTGGCTTCTTGAAAAACACACAGAGCTGCTTTCAACTTGTTTAACTGCTTTCCCTCGTCCCTGCAAAGCACTGTACTGTGCTATGTGGACACACTTCGTGGTTAGCGCTTAAAATTCTTTAAAACTGCTGAGGTATCCAAGCTTTTTTTTGCAGAAAGCCTTTAAGTGCACTTAAGTGCATTTTACAGCTCTCCCTATTTGTTCATTTTACAAAAACAGATTAACAAGTGTCTTGGATTAAATAACTGGGATCTAAGGACTCCTGATTAGGCTGAATCATAATGAGGGCCATCTGAATGTCAAGTGCATATCACACGTATTTTTTCCAGCCACAGCTCACCCAGGTCAAAATGAATGTGACGTCTATCACATATTATAAAAGCAATTAAAACCTTTGATTTAGATTGCTAATCTGCTACGAAAATTAAAGATGTAGCAGAGCCTGCTTAATGGTGTAATTTTGAGGAGAATCCTACCCACAGAGGCTCTGGTAGGAAGAAAGGAAAAGAAAAGAAAGGAAAAGAAAAGAAGAAAAGAAAAGGGAAAAGAAAAGAAGGACAGAGCAGGGTATTTCAGGCAGCTTCCACTCTTGAAGATAAGTAAATAAGATTCGCATATGCTTGAGAGTGCATGTTCCAAAACACCTTGCAGATCTCAGCAATCAAGAGAGATTGCCACCAGGAATCCCAGAATTAAATAAATGTAGAAGAACAAGTCTGCAGGTCTTAGCCAAGCAGGTTAGGAGATTTTTACTGTGTTGTCATGAGTTGTGCAATGCCTTGCAGGTCAATGGACATTAGGCAACTCGGAGGTTAGTGTCAAACTATTGCTGATCAGTATTCCTGCAGAAATGGCATGTAAAAAGTAATGTCTTCCAGGAGCTAATTAGCTGAGATCTATTAAGAAAGCCACAAACAAGTGGATGGGCAATGGATTTTTTCAGGTCATTGAATGTAACAAATACCAGAAATAACCTAGTTCAGATTGTGGTGAATCTGAATAATTTCTGTTTCTGACGAGTTGGGAAGCAAAAAATTAGTTACCAAAATATTTGCTGACCTAGAATTTAAGTACTGCTTGGCTTTTAATCCCCACTTTTCATGGAGAACAGAGGGAAAAGATGCTAAAGGCTTACAGAAAAGGCAGTCTCTCAGAGGGACTAGCACGTTAGAAGGACATAGGTTTAAGTGGGAATTAGTATGGAGATAAAAGCAGCAGCTATTTGATGCTTATGAGATTTCACAAGATTGGGAACACAAAGGAAAGTAAGCCAGTTTGTCAAAAAATGTCTTTATGCAAGAACTGGTTTCACAATGACATAAAAGAAATAAAAAAATTGAACCAGTGGCCACTGGACTCATTAATGGAAGTTGCATTTAGAAGTGCTGGGAAGTGCAGTACCATCTCAAAACCAAGCAGTAGAGTTGCTTTTTTATGTCCGGGGATACGCTACATAAGGCACTCACCTCTATACTCTTTATGGAAAACTGAAAAGGCTTTGCTGGTTTTCAAGCTAAAGGGGAGAAAGCTTTTCCACCTGTGTGATAGCATCAGAAAGAACAGATGATGAAAATTATTGTCCTAGTGACTGACATTGCAGGGAGGAGGTAATGAAGGAAATTACTGCAATGTTTTTCCCTGCATGCTGATTATCAGTTTTTAAGATAATTTTATTCTTTCCTTCCCTGTGCTTGCTATTACTGCCTTGCTCACACACTAAGCAAAGGCTGAGCAAACAAGAAAGATTCTAGTGAAAACTTCTAATTGTTGAGAGGAACCTGGAGTTTATAATACTCCTACCATCACCAGTTTGTGATGCTGGTTCCCAAGCACATGCAAGGCATGCCTCTATTTGTGACAGTGCTGCCAGCTGTACGAGGAAATCACTCTTTCATTTAGCAATCTTATTTCTGCTGCCTTTTGAAGATAGCTCTAATCATTGCTTATGCTTGTGCCTGCCCCTGCAGACAGACCCTTCTCCATGCATGCTGTTTTTCTGGAACCCTGTGTTTTCTCAACACGGGAAATATTTGCACAACAACAAGGGGAAGTGTTAACCACAGTATCCACTCTTAGTTTTTCGGCTACATTCCAATTGCTGTGCACACAATCCCAGTACTCCTGTCTCTGCCAGACCCATCCATGCTGTGGACTGAAGGGTTACTCTGCATCAGTTTCCCAGAAGTTACCTTGCTACGGGCAAACTGTAGTTACTTGGCCTTGCCAGTAAACCTGGCCTGGTGCTGCCCTACTCATCTGCAGGGTCAAACCAAAGGCACGGGCAATGCCAAACACAGGGCTGCAAATCAGGACAATATGTCCTTTGGCTAAAGCATGGTGTCTAGTAGATTATATCCTTACTTGGAAGTTTGTAACTGGGATATCAGCCTTATTCCGTATACTTTTGCATCGCCAGTTTGTCTCACAGGGCTCATACCAGCATGACACCTGCTCTGCCTTTTACAGCAAAGGAGATCTGCTGGTTTCCAGTGAGTTCCTTGGTGGATGATGAAAACTGGCTGCTGGCAGTAATATGGGAAGTTAACTGACATGCCATATATGAGGTCTAACAGAGCTGCTCTCCAAGTTGCTGGTGGGTCATTCTGTCTTGCCCCTAAGAGTAGCAAGGCTTGCATGGTTTGAATATGTTTGTTGCTAAATTAATTACACTGTAGAAGCACCAGATGCCCATTTCCATCAGAAATGAAACAATGACTGTTTTGCTCATTGGGAGTTATAATTGAAAATCACTTTTTCCCCCTCAAAAAACCCTGCCTCCCAGACGGTTTTAGGACATCTCTTATTCCACTTGCTTTCTCAGCATATCCTGAGCTGCAGAGGCTCAAAACAGCCTATCTAACTCAGTACTAGATTCATGTGGAGATGTTCTAACCAGTTTTTCCACATTATTATTATCTCCTGCACTTGGATTGCTCCACATTTTGCCCCATGCTATTTACCTTGGCAAAGAAATTGCAGTGGGAACCCATAATTTATGCTACAAAACAGGTTAGGCAGAAGATTCTGTAGAGAATGCTTTACCTTACACATTCAATTATCCACACAAACTCAGGGTTTTTCCTACCCATCATCAGTGTAGTATCAGATACATTCAATAAAGAGATTCATACAGCCCTTTGTTGCCTAAAAAATAAATCAAAGATCAGCAAATGCCATAATGAATTTTGGCAGCCTTGTACTTGAACTTGTCAACCAGAATGTACTAACATGGAACAGATCTTTTGAGGTATTGCAAAAGATTTACTTGTTAGTGAAAAGGGGCATCATATTCTATGGTGGTTTGAATAATCTTCCACTTTCTTCTTTGACAGAAGAGAACAAATAATCTGTTTAGTTTTCAGACTGGTATTTTCTCATGTCAGACAAGCAAATTCAAAAGTCACTGTCTCTAGAGGTAAGTAAGAAGGTGGCACAAAAGCACTCAAACTGTTTTGTCTGATGTTAGAGGATATAATTCACATTTTCTTCTTTTAAGAAGAAATCAAACCATGGAAGGGAATCTGTACAAACATCTATTTTGAACTACACTGTTTTCATGCTAAGTATTTAATAAATGTTTATTGCGCAGAGTAGGCTTACTAACTAGCATAATTTTTGGAGGAACTTAATGCCAAATGACCCAAAAGTTCAATATATTCTGAAAAATCTTTGAGAAGATGTGAAATAACAGATACCAACACCAACGGCAATCATGCTTTTTCTAGCCATTTTGTTCACGACACTGCTTTGTTCCTGGCAGTTCACTGTCCACATCACTCAATAGGCAACTCAGTTATCCAAAAGGTCAAACTTAGAATCAAAGAAACAAACAAGCAAAAAAAACCCAAACAATCTGAGGACAATGCTTACAGATAAGGCACAAATGTGACTTTATGGGCTGGTTGCTATCACTGTATCTAGTTTCATTTCAGTAATACATATGCTAATTACCACATTGGGCGGAGACTTTGCATACCGTAAGGTTCAGATTCACAGTTTGTGGCCTCATGCAATTCAGCGAGAACACTCAGTTGTACAGATTTTTCTCACTGTGAATGACATTATTACACTTGGTGTCTCCCATTCACTCTCACTAAAGTCAGATGGCAAATGCACAAGGCTGAACCTGGAAGTTCAAGGAAGATCAGTACCTCTGTCATTCTGACCTTTCTGTGTAGGAATTTAATCAACTTCTCTATCTGTTTTTATTTTAGATTTCTTATAAACTTGTTCCAAGGACATGGATTAGTGAATTAATAGAGAAAATGATAACAAAATACAATTGTTTAACTGAGCTCTCAAAAATGCTGCCAAGCTGATATCAACTTGTTTATGCCGGTTGGCTAGTTTTTGAGTGAATGTTAACACTGTATTTAACAAAGAGAATACGGAGTTGAAGGCCCTTCCATTTCAGTCCTTAAAATATATCTAAATTAGACAATTACTTAAAAGTTATCCTCCACTTTCTTGAAAGTGCTTTTGCTAAATATATTTGTATCAGACAGATTCCCTGTCTGTAGTTTTTTATAAATTCATAAAATAGATCAGATCATGAGCACATTCACAGCAGCCTCACTTGCCCAAGAACAGTTAAAGGATCTTGCAGGATTTATGACCATTTCTCAGTAAATATTAAACACATTACATGATTAAAAACAAAGTACTGCCCAGTGAATATCCCTAACACCTTGCTTAAACATAAAGCCATAAAGCCAAATTCTGGTTTCAGATACTTCTGTTCAAATACTCAGTAGATTTTTAAAAATCAACTAAATTATAATGGTTTAAATAAAAATAAATTACAAGAGAGCCTCGTTCCATATTTTACTTCTTCATAGTGTAATTAAACCTCAACAGTTTTACCTGTGTGGGCTAGCTGTCTGTGTATATGTTTGCCAGGAATATAGATTATATTCAATTCCAAAATAGTAAAAAAAATAAGTAATTTTTATTCAGATATTCCAAAGTTAAGGTAACTGTTTCCTGTGCATTAGTTGGCATTATATAATTACAGAGATTTCTATTCAATCAATTTTTAGTCCTGAAACAATTTCTGAAGAATCATGTCTGATACATAAAAGGTTCTCTAATGTGATCTTGCTTCATTACCAGAGCTTCAGTATGTTCAGCATTAACTGATATAGTTAACATCTACCACTTCATTTTAAGGCTCTTCATAAGCAAAATATGTAATGCAGTATTTTGCTGTGGTAGGAATGAGGATTTTTTCTTCTTTTTGACTATGCTATGAGCATAAATCTAGCCACACATGTATAGGAGAGATGAGAAACATGGTGAATGGTATGTGTTTGTTTCTTTATTTCTGTGGGAACATGAGGCTAGTTTCCCAGAATCATCTGTCAATACATTAAACTTCTCTGTGCAGAAAGTTCCAACAGTATGCCAAAGAAACAAAACCGTCAACACTGGACTTCACTCTGAGCTTTAAGTGAATGTTTACAGGTTTGGGCTCAGACCATAAATTGTCTTGAACATATATTGCGATATTACACAGAAGGTGGCTACTAGAAGCAATGGCTGCAAAAGGTTTGGACAGTCATGTCAATGACTGCAGCATTGTGATATCTACGTCTATGGAGAACATTTCATCAGTAAACCTCAAAGCACTTCACTGAAGAAATAATTGTCCTTTTTATTTAATTCAGAAACTACAGATACCAGAAAATCTATACAACAGGTATTCTTTCTTCTTGATTTGCACTAGAAACACATTTTTTCCAAGGGCATGGCTTCAACCTGCATTATTAGAAAGGCTTCTTTGTATTTACTTAAGTGCAGTTTTTCATATTGAGATAACCTCTGTTTATTTCTCATTCCTTTTCTGGCTTGCTGCTAGAAAATAACAGGCTACAGATCTTCTCACACAAAAGCTTTTTTACTTCAAATTATTGAAAGAACGGTTATTTCCTTGAATTATTTTCTCTGCTGTATCAACTTATATCACTACAGCCTTGTTGGTATCTGCTTGAATAGAGATTTTTAGCATCACACTTGCTTATGATCTTCATTTTCTTTACTTTAGACACATGGAGAAGAAAGTGCTGTCTCAGATTACTGGATGGTTTCTTGTTAAATTAAAACTAAGTCAGTAGATTTCCAATGCTGGTTTAAACCCTTTTGTTGAATACTGTCCCAGCATACAGAGAGCCAGCAACTGACATAGCAAACAACATTAGGAGTAAAAAAGAACCTCCAATGTATGGATTAAATGAAGGTATTTGAGGCAGGAAGCCTTTGTGCAGGACAACGGCGTCTTTTTGAGGATGCAGTTCAAGTCCTCATATATGGATCTTGAAGGAAAAATGGTTTCCTTCATGGTAGTAACAATTCTACTTCCTAGCACAGCTACAGAGATGAAATTGAGGTATGTACCAGCAAGCTGGGACAAAAAAAACCCATCAGAATATTTGTTTATAATATTTTTCACTTTTAAACCTTTTTACATTATAGTGCAAATCCTTGAATTCTGTTGGGAAATCAGGCTTGTTTGTTTCTTTGTGTGTTTATTTATTTCATAGACCTCTTACTTACACGGGGTTCTTTCACTGTTTCAAGAGGTTATTAAAGAAAGATCCCTCTGGACTTCTCATAAGGAAAAAGGTACAGTATTTTTCAGCACTTTTATTCTTTTGAGGACTGAAAACCTTTTAAGAGAACAGAGATACTCTTGAGGACTTACTACAGTACTGAGAGCAAGAAATGAAACCCTTTCTTTATCACAAGCTTCTTACATGTAACTGCTCATGAAGAGGTAAATACTTCCTACTATTTTTTTGGGAGTTTTTTTTTTTGGAATATTTACCTCTGCCACAAAACACCACCACCTATGAACACTACATGATAAGACTGGGTTTAGGAAAAGAAAGACCAATGGAAAAAAATTTAAAGAGATCCAGCAGGAATTTTGTACCTCAGGAAGGCTCAGTGGAGCTGCTGAAAGCAAATACGAGAAGAAAGGGGTTTTTTTGTCCTGGATATTTGAGATTTATAATTGATACGTAAGTGAAACTACACATTTATCAGACTGTACTAAGGAAAGTTATTAAGTATTCTTGACTTAGAAAGTATGAAACTGTTAAAAGGTATCAGGTATGATAAGGAGGAAACTTACGAAGTTCTTACAAAAGACCTCAATTTTATAGGCAGTCTTAAAGTCTTAGGGAACCTCTTGTTCAGCATCTGTTTGTGACAGACGTGAGACACTCAAAACTGAACAAAATGTTTCCAAGGAACCTAGATCTAAACTTAGAATAAAAGAGGGAGTGGTGAACTGCAGAATGATTAAATTGACTAGTCTGTAATTAGGACCCCACATTTACTCTCCAGGGCAGAACGATAATGGACTACATGAACAAACCACTGATTCTTGGGAACATAAAGAAACAAGACAGATTTGGAAACTTAAGTCTGTAAAAGGATGAATTTGGAAAGAGCACTGTGAAAGACTGTATAAAATGTGCAATAAAATACACATCCCAGCAGTATCCATCCTTTTGATGAAATTGCTACATTTCCAAGAACTTAAGCCATTTGCAAAAGCCTGTGGACAAAGATGAAGTTCCTAATAAAAATGAAAGTATACACTTATTCTACAGTACACCAGTACTGATTCTAGGAACTGTTCAACAGGCAGCTCTATCTAGTAATATGTATAAAAACATTGTGATTTATGGTAGTATGCAGTTTATATGATTATGTGATGTCTAAGCTTACAGTAAATTCACAAACAGGCAACGATCAGATCATATACCAGGGGACAACACTTATTATAGGTTTTATGTCTACTAAATATACAAGCTAAAGACAATCTTGTGTTGCAGGAATTATGCAGCTGCCACCTAGCTCATGTTAGAAATTATGCATGTGCCACCTCAACAGGGCTTGGTCCTAGGTCTCTGCTCAAAGAAGACAAGCTGCCAATCTGCTGAGTAAATAAGTGGGTTTTTTATCCAACATGCAGAGTAGCTTGAGCTGGGTGCCTTCAAGGAGGGACCTCCATTGCAGACCATGCACCTCAATTATACCCCTACAGACAGATTTCCCAGAACATACCACCCATTCCCTGATCTCCAAGTCTTAATTCTAGTTGGTGGTCTCTTGATTTCTTGTTGGTTTTCTTAGTCACTGGGCTGGCCTTCCTCTGAAGTTACCTCTCAGTAACTCTCAGAATTCTCTCTGAATTGTTTCTTTGGTCTTTATCTTTTTCATTCTGCTTGCCTCTGCCAGCTTCTGCTAGTTTTGTGGTTCCAACACTAGCTTTGTCAAAAAGTTTACTGTTGAATCGCTCTTGTGGCCTGAGGCTTCAAATACTTCAGCTTCTAGTGCTAAGCAAGGCTGTTAATCCTAACAATTCTCAACACTTGGAAATAACAGATTACAAATTCCTTAGGGAATGGAGTACCTAGTCCAGTAACGGAAAAATATCAGTCCATAAATTTTATTCACAGCTGACATAATAGAAAAGAACTCCCACAGGAGTACTGGAAAATTAATGTGTTCAGATCCTGTACTTTTGTGGTTTCTCAGGAATCATGTATAGGGTACTTTTATGAAGGTGTTGTACAGAGACACTGACTGCCCAGAGGGACAGAGCAGGACTTCCTGTTTCCAGGAGAGCAAATTCTGGTAAAAAATATCTCACCTCTTGAAAAAATTTTGGCTGATCCCAGCTAACAAAGCAACCCTGCTGTAAAAAAAGGAATCTACGATAACAGATAATGTACAGCGAAAGTGTAACTAAAAGAAAATTGAGAAATAATAAAAGTACTGCCTATTTTACATAAATAAGGCAAAATGTCATAAACTAATATGGCAAAATTATGAGTAGATATTGAAAACTTGATGATAAATAAAGAATAAAGTAAAGACAAGAGGCTAACGTTGAACACAACTGACATCTAAAGGAATTATAGGTTCATGGTCCTAAGATGGTATTATTTTTTTTATATGCTGGAAAAAAAATATTGATTTTTTTTCCTCCTTTCTAGAAGTAGCAACACCAGAAAATATAGCATGAAATCATATTAGCTATATATGTTACACCAACAACCCTGAAGTCTGCAACGTCAGCAAAATGCAAATAGAAAACTTAGCACCAGTTTATGTAACAACTGACAGCAAAACACTGTCATTGTGAAAATATCATAACTAAATCAAAGATGCTGCTCATGTCATATAGGATCACATGAGTTTAACCCCTTATAGCGGAAAGAAAATAGATGTTTATCTAGCAAAACATGAAAACAAGAGATTATAAAACAGTTTATTGTGGAATTGTTCCTCATAGCTATAATGACAAACCATCTTCAACAAAGGGAGGAAGGAGAAATGAAATGAACTTTAATGGAAAAGCTGGGCTATGAAAGTCAATAGATGACAGAAAATCAAAGGAAGGCCTTGAGCAGAGCATTGCAGATACACAGCCTGCAGTCCTTTCAGAAGCAGCCTGCACTTAAATCACCTTAAAGCAGTTGTGAGACTGGGCTCTGAAATTCATGAAATATTTCAGAATTACAGAGGTGAAATGAAACCATCTCAGACATCAGTTCAGAATTCCCGATGTATACGTACACATATGTATATGTCCACGTGCACGTACATGTGTATGTACTTATATTCATATACATAATATTAGTATTGATTTAGTTTTACTCTGGGAGAGGGGACTTTCTAAGACAACTGATACTTTTGAAAAATAAAATTTTTAGTGTCTTAGGAGGAGCTTGACTGATTCTCCTTATGGTTAAAAAACTGGCTTTGTCAGGCCACAGGATCTTCATCACTCCTCCCAACACAACCAGCAAGAGGAGACATTCATTCCCAGGCCTGCTTCTCACCTCTTCAGTGCAATCAGTAAGTCACACTTTTTAACTGGACCAGAGTAACAAAAAATAACTTAGATGGTTCTATGGGTTTTACTTCACAAGGCTGATGGGGTGGAGGCAGGGCTGCAGGGGAGGCCTCTGAGAGAAGACGCCAGGGGGATGCCTCATGCTGGACACAGCTAGTTCCAGATGGCCTGTCAGTGACACTGGTGGCACCTCTGTGATAACGTATTCAAGAAAGCGTAAAAAGCACTGTGCAGCAGCTGTGCAAGAGAGGAGTGAAAAAAAAAAATAAAAACAAAACCGCAGGAGAAACAGCCCTGCAGACACCAAGGTCAGTGAAGAAAGAGGGTCAGGAGATGCTCCATATGCCAGACCAAGGATTCCTATAGAGCCTGTAGAGAAGACCATGCTGGAGCAGGCTGTCCCCCTGCAGCCCATGGAGGACCACAGTGGGACAGATCTCCCCACTGCAGCCTGCGGAGGAGCCCACACCAGAGCACATGGACATGCCCTGAAGCAAGCTGCAGCCAGTGGAGAGCTCCCCCAGGAGCAGGTTCCTGGCAGGAGCTGCATCCTGGGGCGGTACCCATGCTGGAGCATTCTGTTTCTGCAGGAGTGAACCCCATGGGAAGCACCCACACAGAAGCAGTTTGTGAAGGACTGTATCCCTTGGAGGGAACCATGCTGGAGCAGGGGAACAGGGTGAGGAGGAAGGAGCAGCAAAGAGGAATTGTTATGGACTGACCACAACCCCTATTCTTCATCCCTCCTGCACCACTCAGAGAGGAGGAGGTAGAAGAGTCAGAAACAAAGGAGTGAAGTTAAGCCTGGGAAGAGGCCAGAGAGGCTAGATGGAAGGTGGTTTTAGTTTTGTCTTTGTTTCTCACCATACTACTCTGTTTTTAATTGGCAGTAAATTAATNTCAGGAGATGCTCCATATGCCAGACCAAGGATTCCTATAGAGCCTGTAGAGAAGACCATGCTGGAGCAGGGGAACAGGGTGAGGAGGAAGGAGCAGCAAAGAGGAATTGTTATGGACTGACCACAACCCCTATTCTTCATCCCTCCTGCACCACTCAGAGAGGAGGAGGTAGAAGAGTCAGAAACAAAGGAGTGAAGTTAAGCCTGGGAAGAGGCCAGAGAGGCTAGATGGAAGGTGGTTTTAGTTTTGTCTTTGTTTCTCACCATACTACTCTGTTTTTAATTGGCAGTAAATTAATCTTTCCAAAGTCGGGTCTGTTTTAATCATGATGGTAATTGGTAAGCAATGTCCCTGTCTTTATTCCATCCCATGAACTTTTCCATCTTATTTTCTCCCCCTGTGCTGTTGAGGAGGCAAGGTAAGAGAGCAACTGGGTAAGCACTTGGCAGCAAGCCAATGTCAAACTCACCACAGTGGTACAATGAGAGGCCCCTCATTTACCCAGTATATGTTTTACAGTTAATTTTGGCAACTCAAGGCTACAATCCACTCCACTCTATTTTCAGTTTTGTAATTAGTACTAACTGCCAGCCAGTGCCTTAGAAGTTTGTCCCAGGATGGTCTTGGTCATGCAGTACTGGCATAGTTTATTCATATTAAACTTATTTTAAAATTACCTAAAAAAATTTGCCTCTCAAAAAGAATGACAATTTTGTGTAAACTCACAATGAGTAAAATGAAAGAGTATTTCTAATATGTATTACACATATAAAGGAAGAAAACATTACCTTCCCTTACTAAATTTAGGCATGAGCCATATTCATCCATACAAATGAATACGCACCCATATCAGAAGAGTCATTTCTTGTTCCAAAGAGAAGTATGCTACAATGTACTTCAGTTATATTTTCTTAAATGGGGTGAGCTGTCTTCCTTCTGTTTTGAGAGCTCTGGTCATCTTCTTCAGACCTTTTTTTTTTAAAAAAAATACATAGAATTTGCATTTGTGGTACTACCCCTCTGACTTACACTGAGGCTCAGCTTTCAAGAGTTCCTTTGCAAACTGGAGAGTAGAATTATTTTTTTCTCTTCTCAGGCACAGAGCAAGCAGTGTAGGGAACCTAGGCAAGAACATGAAGTCTCACAAACTTTACAACAAATGGAATTCTTACTAGGCATGCTTACAGAAGAGATTTCTGGATTGCAGCAACGCTTTCCTTAGAGAAGGCTAATGTAGTAAAGGCACAGTGTCCACATTAAGAAACCTTCAAGCCCTAACATGATTCAGAACTGGGGTTAGGATCCTTTGTCTAATTGAGGTTATATACTAGGATCTAACATCTTCCTAACGTTAGGTCTGAACTATCACAAGAAACAGCTATTGGGGTTGCACTTATTAGACACATAAACTCAACAACTGATCTTTTGAAAAGTTAGCAGAGAAACTATTAACATTACAAAATGCTAGATCACTGCCTGGCTTCTCAGAAAAAGGAAACTTACACTTCCTCAATACTGGTAAAATTGAGAAGATACAAGAATGAGCAGTAAGTATTAGGTTTAAAAAATTCTTTACAGCTCAAACTTTTGACAGTTTTTATACTCTCAAAAAACTCAAAAAACTCAAGAGTTTTTTTATAAACTAAGGTCTTTTAAAATGTTCTACATTCTCTATGATTTCCAAGAAAAAGCCTAAAAGGCTGGAGGCAACTGTCAAATGACAAATGAGATACTAATACCAATTTAGTGCAAGCATACCTATGAGATAGATTTCCTCCTAGTGGAAATGTATTTAAGCTGTATTCTCCTGATGCATAACTATGTTAAGTGTAGCCATGCACAGAAAATGGTTCTTGAAACTTTCTCAATTATGTTGTTTGTATGCCTTTTTCTCACTGGATTGTCGGCCTTATCACAGCTATCAAATATTCATTTACAAATTGATTTCATGAAAACCAGTCAAGACTTACAACAGAATCAATTATGTCTCTTAAATTTCCCATAACTGTGACTTGCTTTCTGTTCATCTCTGTATTTTGCCTCTAAGTTCCACTTTTTCCATTTTTTTATTTAATTCTACTACCAGTACTTCCAAAATTGTGAATCACATCACTTTTTTCTTTTTTACTTAATTTTGTTTCACAGCTACCATACAATCACATGTCTCACAGGGCTATCTCATGGTATGAAGGGCAGCTTCTGGACTCTGTTATCTCCATATTCCAGCTTCAAGGTTAGAAGAGCAAAAACCAGGTGCAAACCCACTTCATCCATTTTCTTTCTGGATCAGTTGACAAAAACTAGCCATTAAAGGAACCATAGCTGGCCATTAAAGGAACCATAGCTGAAACACAGTCCTTGAAATTTCACAGAACTGCAATAAACAAATGATGAGTCTTTGCAAGCATGATCAGCCAAGGATCATAACCTCTCTTATCATGTCAATCTACAAGGAACTCCACTTTCCATGTGTGCAAAGGTAGAGAATAACAGACTTCTGAACTTCAACTATTTATCTGAAATAAGTGCTTTCGGTAATGACTTTATCGCTTTTTCTTTTTTATTTTTTATTTTTTTCTTTTTTTTTTTCTCTCCAGGAAGTAATTGTTAGAAGATACTTTCTGTTATTGCAGCAATTGGTGCGTTGCTTATTTTGATCCAATACACTTCTTTGCATCTGTGGCTTTGTAAGTAATTAAGGCAGGGGGAATGAAAAACAACAAAAGAAAACATCTGCCCCCAAAGCTTATGCAATTAACTCTCAAGAGTACTCTGTGTTCAGCTCTACTGTCACTGCTCTTTGTACTGTCGTGGCAATACTGTGATGCTTTACAGACAGTTTAGCAAGAAAACAAATACTTATGTTTATGCTACCTGTGACTTATAATTTACATGCAAGACCAACAAGACACAGTCATTGGCTGTAATAATAAACCATTACTCTCCATGGGAAAAACAAGTAGGAAATATCCCCTCCCCCCAGGTTTCTCACTCCTGTTGAAAACTCCTGTTACCTACTGGGTTTAGAGAGGAAAGGCCTTTTCAGTATTTAGTATTGTATTATATATAGTATTTATATCTTTAGTATTGTGCTCCAGTAGAAGTTCAACCCTGAAAATAACACAATAGAGAGACCCCTTTTTTCTCCCCACCTGCCAGGAAAATGGGGAGGACTGCCCAGCTAGCATGTAGATATACACTGCTTCTCTACCCAGAAGGTACATATATAATGCAAATTTTCTTGACAACATGACAATGCAGATTTGAGGTCTTGGGGTTCATTCACAAAACAACCTGATTTAAGTGGTGAGATACGGAGGCAACTCCCCCTTCTCCTGGCAGGGTCTCCTAGTGCCAGCCTTGCAACCAAATCTTCTCATTTTCTTGCTAGCTTTCAGCCTGTTGATCCTGCTTACTGTGCAGAGGCATGAACCTCCAGTGGGAGCTCCCAACCGAGATGAGGAAAGGTCAGGAGAGTCCTCTAAGCATGTCTTGATTTGCCAAATCATACTGCACTCCAAATAATGCTGATGTGCAGGGATTATTGGGGAATGCTGCAAGCACTGTTCAAGATGCTGCAGACTGCAGCACTTGGGGTTTTTTTATGAGGAGGATGCTTTCGTTGAACTTTCTGATCCCTTGGAACTTAATTTTCCGTTTTCTTTTTAGGTACTCTGACAACATATTAAGAAGCTGCCTGCCCCTAAGCTCCACGTTCGTGTTTCACAGCTCTCCAAACCCTGTCGAGTATATGTATTGTCGGGCGGATATTTGATGGGACAAAGTGAACAAGAAGGCAAAGTCTTCCTCAGACTTTGTCTAGAAACGCTGTTCTCTTCACCGCTGCAAGTTTCTTACCCGGCTTCCCAGCCAGGACTGGCCCCTTCCTACCCCGGCCCCCCCTTCCGCCTCCCGATTTTTCCACCCACCGACCAATTTAAAACACATCTGTCCGTAAAACGCGAGCTTCTGGCAGGCCGGCAGCGCGGTGCCGGGTGGGCGCTGCACACCGGCGCCTGCAGGAGCCCCGGCCCCGCTGGGTGCCCCACTGACAAACGCGCGGCTGCTGAAGCCGAGCCCAGCCCAACCCGCCCGGCGCCGTGGCGGGGATTTTCCCCCGGGACCCCGGCGGGGCACCCCGGGCAGGCTGCCATGCAGCGCAGCCGCCGTGGGTTCGGGCATGTTTTGAACTATGCCCTGCAGATGTTGTCCCCTCCTGACGGGACAGGTGGTCCCCCGGCGTGGCCCGGGGAACCCAGGGAAAGCCAGTTTTTGCCATGAGCCGCAGAGGAGTTGCCCCCGCTCTGTCCTACGTGGGTTTCAGCCTTACCGGCCCTGGCAGGAGAAGCCTAAAGAAAAAAAAAAAAAGTAGGCTAAAGAAGAGCAGCTACAAGCTCGGCACCGCCGGAGTGAAGGAGGGGCCGGCAGGCAGGCAGGCGTGCGGAGAGGCAGGGGCGGGCCGCGGCCAGGCGCCGGGAGGGGACGCACCGCCTGCAGCGGGGCCGGCACTCCCCCCTGTCGCCACACAGCGTCCGCGCTGCGCCGGGGAGAGCGGTCCGGCCCTGCAGGTGGGTGCTGCGGGCGGGCGGGCGGGCGGGAGCGGCGGGGCCCCGGAGCGGGCGGCGGGTCGGGCTGGGTCGGGCCAGGAGCATCTTTCTTCCCGAGGGCCTCCGCCGTGCTCTGCGGAGCGGCGCCACGCTCCGGCGGGAGCCGCCGGATCGCCGGGCAGGTGCCGCGCTGGAGGGCAGGGGAGGTGCAGTTGCTGTGCCTCTCCTTCTTTCTGCTCCTCTTAACTTTCTTACCCTCTTTCTCTCCTTCCCCTCTCTCCTTTCTTCCTCTCCTCTCTCTGATTTTTCTTTCTCTCCTTCTCTNCTCTGTCCCCTTCCTCCGTTTCCTTTTTCCCGCATCAGTACACGCAGGGGAGCCCAGGGCAGGCTGTTGGCCTTGGGGGTGCTGGGTTGGTGTGAAATCTGTTACCGAGCACAGAGTTCAGGGGACATCTAACGCTTCTGCAATCATGGGGTGTGCCTTTTTTATTTTCTCTGTTAAACTTGCTATTTTTGTTTTCTCTGTTAAACTTGCTAGAACTGGGAAAACCCTGAAGAAACTTTTTTTTTTTTTTTTTTTTTTTTTTTTTTTTTTTTTTTTTTTTTTTTTTTTTTTTTTTTTTTTTTTTTTTTTTTCTTTTTTTTTGTTGGTTTTTTTTTATGTCTTTCA
>VZTO01022246.1:35126-53344 GCA_013400615.1 Syrrhaptes paradoxus
ATTTTTGCTTGAACTTGAAAATCTCTGAAGAATTTTTTTTTTTTTTTTTTTTTCTCCCCAGAACAGCAAAGCTGTGTAGAAGGTTGTAAATAGTTTTCTGTGACCCAAGTTGGGTGGGAGGACTCAGAAGCCTGACAGGAGGCTCAGTTAAGCTCTGGCACTTTGCCTCCTTTCAGTGTTGCGCAGAAAAGTAGATTTCTTTGTGGGAAAGAGAAGGAGTGGCAGTAGGAGGGAACTGCCTTTTTGGAGTCTGCAATTTTAAATTTATTTTTTAATGGAATCTGAGGTGGGTGACCTCAGAGCTGGCAAGAAGAAAAGTCAGAAATGGTAGTAAGTGAAGAGGGGACAAATTTAGCATTTCAGTCTGTCGACTTCAACTTGAAAATTCTTGTGAAAAATAGCACAATATTTGTAGCTGAAGTTGGAGCTCAGTTACAGTAGTACATTCCTTTTAAAAATAGGTGCATACAAATGAAAATACTACTTTTATTTTCTCTCCTCAGTGTTTCTCTACTCTGCTTATAGGAAAGTTAACAGTTATCAACATCATTGCAGACTCTCTGAATCTGATTTGTCTGGGGTAATGCTTCTTACCTGAGGCTGGAAGAGCCAAAAGTTTCTTAAAAACCCATGTGAATACCTCTACCAGGACTGTTCTGTTCTTTCTAACTTAAAGCAAAATGCACGGGGGAACATACAAGCTGAAGATTTACATTGTGCTGTGCTGAGAATATGGTGGTTTACAGCAAAATCCTGCTCTTTGAATTTGTTGCCATAGTGGAAAACGCACTGCTACTCTTATGAAAACATTTAATTTTGTTTTTCTAATAATGTCCTTCTTGTTTTCCTGTGGATTCTAACATAGTCCAAAAGTTCTCCACTTACTTTGGCTCATAAGCTCCTGAAACTTGAAAACGCTTATCAACCTAAAACTGTCTTAGGAAAGGTGAAAAAAGGTAATTCCACAGGAATGTAGTATGCCTAACTAGTACAACTGAAATAACTTGTCCTATTAGGTTTACTCCATAGCTCCAGGGAAACCACTTCTTGCACTGTGCAAGCATTATTATATGCAGGATAATAATTGCGCTAGTAGAGAAACTTAATAAAACAAGCAGAAACCTCATCACATCTCAGAAAACTGTGATAGGTTATCTCAGAAAGCTGTTTGCACCCACTAGACAAGAACGTTGTAAATCATAACAGTGTGTGTTTGGTAACTGTTACCAAAATGTTCCCAGATTTGGATTCTCCTATCATAATCATACATATTGTTCTTGATTAGGTTTTAAGGCCTTGCTTTGTTTATCTTTTCGAGGGGTGGAAGGATTAGGCTGTTTTCCTACTGAAAAATCTTGTAAGGAAGGCAATAAGAGGTGGCAGTTCTCACCCAGTATGAAGTTTCTGCGATGACAGTGAAAGTTACCCATTGCTGATGGGTCTATACAGCACTATAAACAATAATATGGGGGGGTGGTGTGGAAAATTGTGTGTCTTTTTTGTGTATTTTGCAATGGAACCTACTTTGCAGTAATATCTGATCCTTAGACAAGAAGAAGTTGTATTTTTGAACTGTATTTTTGTGTGCAGTTGTTTTACAGGTCAGATAAACTTATCTCACCTGAACTGAACAGTGAAAAAACAAAAAAATATCATGTAGTACCTCTTAAACTGTGGATTAAAAGTAGGAAGTATTAGTTTATTGACTTGCACAGTAGCGTTAAACCTGTGCACCTAAGCAGGATGCCGATCCTTGTTAGCCCTGTAACTTAAAGAGACGTCTGAGATTATTGCTGTTGGTACTATTTGTCCGTTGGCTCACTGATGAACTTTAACTGTAGGCATGGCTTGTAAACACTGGCTTCCACACAGAGCTAAAGAACGTCTCATCAGAATAATATTTTAAATGTTTTGCTTGAAGACGGGTCCAAGTGCTCTAAAATTTGACAGCCTCTTCCTTCCCCCATGAGATTTAGTTGTGGTTTAACCGATATTACCTTTCCTGTAACTGAGTCTGCCAGTGTGTCCCATTCTGAAATACAGCATTGTCACAAGGCAGAAGTTAGCAGAATTCTGTAGGCGGTCATGAGAACTGCAGCAACTGCTCCATTCCTGGCAAAATTATAGTTCCTACTTTAGAATAATGTGAATACACCTTTTACTTTGAAGTAGCTAGTGGGTACAAATTATCTTGAACAAGATACTGGGTGTTACTGGGTGTTACTGGGTGTTAAATTGGACAACATTACCTTAAAGATTTTTGGTTTGTTTTGTGATTTGAGAATGTACTTTCATTGTTAGTTATCTTTAGGTGAAGCATATCTTTTTGTCGGTACTGAGTCACAGCCCTCTCGAGGTAGGAACTGGTCACCAAATGACTTTTCCATAATGGCTTGACTTTCCTTGTTTGAAATTTTTTATTGTCTAATAGCTCTGCTTGTGAGACCTTTGAGGACAGACATGAACACAAATGGGAATCAAGAGCTTTCAACTGTTCTGAGGAAGATTTGCCTGATGCAGTAGTACAAGTGAGTACTAGAAAGGCTACCCAAATCTACATTTTTCAATGCCTTTTTACACACACTAAGTTCCTGTGGGCTTTACTGTTTTTTTCAGAGAAAGATTTTAGTGTGTCAGATTTCCTGACATTTGAACATAATAACTCGAAAGAACCCAGGGGTCTGAATTTATTTTCATACTTCTTTTTTTTTTCCCCTGAAAAACAGCTATCTGCTTTTAGCTACTCTCACTACTTAATCTCCATGTAGTGGTAAGTGTAGCAGTACTAGTCATTTGTGGAGTTTTGTTTAAAGCTGCCTTCTAAGCTAACAAGGGACTAGAAGTGTGTTAACTTTTTCTACAAGAGGGAAGTGTCTTTCTCTTTTTTTTTTTTAATGCAGCTCTGAAATTAAAGCTCTGCTCTTGCAGAGTGTTGTCAATGAGCAGACAAATGCACCCATGTGGAACCCTGCTGCTGCCTCTGCATGACTTTCACAATTAAGGTCGTAGTCCTGTAAAGTCTCATGTTAATCCAATTACTCAATTTATGACCAATTCTTATTTTCAGTAAGACTGAAGATTATCTAACAAAACAAACATGAGTACTTTCATTCAGTTACAGGCATATCTACTTTCGTTTCTACTTTCAAGATCATGCTGCTTAGTAGCATGGAAATGCTGAGTAAATGTGACTCTACTTTGTGTCTGCCAGATCTCTGCAGATAGCCCTGCATCTGTGCAGTCTGTCTTTGTGCTTATGCATGTTTGTATTTATGCAAGCTGCTTGCGGCTTTAAAAAACTCTTCCTCATCAAAAGAAGTATTCTGCATAACTGAACCTGAATAAAAGCAGGTTAATTGTAATAACTGCTTGCAGGACATGTATGCTTTGAAACATCCTGGATATGCCCTGGTTAAACTCAAGGATTTTCCAACAAATCCATCCTCAGTGGAGGACTGCCTTCTGAAGCTGAGAAAAAGTGTTGTATCTCAGATGGAATTTGTGAATGGGGAAAGAGAACAGCAGGGATTTTGTCAACACCTGTTCACTTGCTATTCTCAGGGGTAGTTGAAGTTTCCTTATATATTCCCTCCCTCTGAGGCAGGAAAAGGAAAAAATAGGTCAGTTCTGACTCTCACTCCCCACCCATCGAAATGATGACTTGTCTCCTGGCCCATCCCAACTGCCACTTCAGAGGTGGGTGTACTTAGCACTACATTTTCCACTTGTCTTTTTTTCTATACTTTTCTGTGAAAACAAAAATCTCAGGTGGTCATGAATGGATGCAGGATATTAGCACAGCTGCCAGAAAGTTTTCAAATACCTGTTGTAAGGCATGGTTAAAAGCTGATGTATCTGTGGACATACAATAGAGGCCTGCTTAATGTTCATGTTGCTGCGTCCTCTCCGTGGCATTTGTATGCCAGAAGTCACCAGAACAACAAGTGAGCAAACATCACCATCTACTTCCTCTGGTATTTGTTAGAGAAAGCAGAAAAGGAGGCAAAATTAAGGGAAGGAGCTGTGTGCATGGTAGTTCAGCAGCCCACAGAGCTGAGAGAGTCGTGGCGCCAGAAAATTGCAGCTAAGCCTGCAAGACCTTTCGCATCTTCCCTGCTCTTGTAACTGGTTTTGACCTCCTGACAGCCTCCGTGATGCTACCTGACTCTAAGCTCTTTCCTGTCTTCCAGTCTGTCTTTCACAAGATTTGCAGGCTGCTGACATAGTGCAGAGTACTTTCTTACTTTCTGCCCAACCCCTTCTGAATTTCTGATACTGGCCTGCAGTGTATTTTGGAGGCTACAGCGTGTCCGTTTGGATGCTGCATTGGTGTTTAACATCTTGCCTCAACAGTTTTTACATTAATGTGAGAAAAGACTCAAAAGCGAAAATCAAGACACCTGATTTTGTTGGTCCTGTGCCACTAGCCCCTAATGATTTTCATCTTATCATGAGATGGGTCTATGCACCATTTCACAGCAAGCCCTAATTGCTTTTTCCAAGGGAAAAATATAGTTAGCATAAAAATCCATGGTAATTGCTTAAATTAAAAAAAATCTACTTAGTTTACGGTTTCACTCTGCTCTCTGAATGACTTCGTACAGGACAGGGCAGAGGAGAGTGATGCATTTTACACGAGCTGGCATGAGGGAGGCCCTGCGATGCCTGAGAATGGGGAATCCTGTGTTCCCAATCCTCACGCTGTAACTCAGGCAAAATGAAAACACCAAGAGAGCTGTGCCACCCTAGTGTAACACTGACTAGAGGCATTGCTTTTAACCTTGTTTAGGAAAAGACACATCTCTCACTCATAATAGCCCAAACATGAGCCTAAAGCCCAGAGCCTGGGTTTGCTGGACTGCAGTGTGGTAAGCAGAGATTTCCAGAGCACCACAGGGCTGTGGCTCTCCATGGCGGGTCTGTCAGGACAAGGCCGGGCAGCCAGCCCTGTCCCCCTGCCCCAGCCAGGAATGGGGCTGCTGGGCAGCATGGGGGCATCCGTCGCATCAGGCCCTTCCTGGGGATGGGGACAGGCCAAGGTTGGGCTGGGGCCCAGCCAGGGGCCTTAGCCAGGCTGGGGGAAGGCTGGACACCAGCCCTGCCATGGCATCACTGGGGCAGGGGCTGACAACCCCGGCAGGCTGCAGTGGGGCAATAAGGGAGCTCAGAGAGGGGTAATTGGAGCCACCAAGGCCTATTGTGGCCTTGGGGCCCTGCCGCCGGCCATGAGAGCTGACCGCAGAGAGCTCCCCAGGGGCCAGCTGGCTGGATCTGCTGTTGTACCCCACCTGGCCTGACACACAGAAGTACTGGGGATGTGCGTCCAGCAAGGATGGGAGCAGGGCTGCTTCTTCTGCAGCCAAAGGATGGTTTCCGTGTTGCTGGGCTGAGGCATGAACCCTTTGTCAGGGCTGGTGCAGCAGCACTCTGCCAGCTCTGAGCCCTTGAAAACATCCTTTCTTGGGACCAGCCCAGTGGTGTGGATATAAGGGTCCTTGCTGATAGTACTGTAGCTCTGGTCCAGCCTGTCTCTATGAANCAAGGTTGGGCTGGGGCCCAGCCAGGGGCCTTAGCCAGGCTGGGGGAAGGCTGGACACCAGCCCTGCCATGGCATCACTGGGGCAGGGGCTGACAACCCCGGCAGGCTGCAGTGGGGCAATAAGGGAGCTCAGAGAGGGGTAATTGGAGCCACCAAGGCCTATTGTGGCCTTGGGGCCCTGCCGCCGGCCATGAGAGCTGACCGCAGAGAGCTCCCCAGGGGCCAGCTGGCTGGATCTGCTGTTGTACCCCACCTGGCCTGACACACAGAAGTACTGGGGATGTGCGTCCAGCAAGGATGGGAGCAGGGCTGCTTCTTCTGCAGCCAAAGGATGGTTTCCGTGTTGCTGGGCTGAGGCATGAACCCTTTGTCAGGGCTGGTGCAGCAGCACGCTGCCAGCTCTGAGCCCTTGAAAACATCCTTTCTTGGGACCAGCCCAGTGGTGTGGATATAAGGGTCCTTGCTGATAGTACTGTAGCTCTGGTCCAGCCTGTCTCTATGAAACCTCCACGGGAACTGTGCTTTTCCTCTGAGCTGTGGTATAATCTTGTAAAAACATTTTGTTTCTTTCTGTCTCTGAAGACCTAGATGCCTTGTGGGATTTTCTGTTTAAGGATGGGTGAAGTGAACTTATCTAAAATCATATGCTCAGCTGGGCTCAGAGGCTGCTGCTCCCTCCTGTCTGTGGCCACTGCCTTTCTTTATTCCTTTTCAGCTCCTTTGGCGTAAGCACCCATGTCTATTGCTGACTATTTTGAATCAGCATGATGGGATTAATAATTTAGTCTGTAGCGTTAACACAAGTTTATATAGTAACCAGTAAAGACATTGATGATGAAATCAGCTGTTTTACTGTAGCACCTTTACAGTAATAGAAAAGTTAAATCAGAACCTGGCTTTTACCAAGACGTTCCCAAACTGCCAGGTAATGAGTACTTGTTTAACGGATGAATAAACAATGAGGCAAATGATTCAAGTGATTTGCCTTCTGACACAGAAGAGTTGCCAGAAATGGAGATTTAAACTAGGTATAGTAATCCTTCTTTCCATGAGGTCTATTTAAATGGAGAACACTAGTGTCTAGTTGAAATTACCTTGGTTTTGTGTTTCATCATACTATACAGTTTGTATACAGCAGTGAGGAACAATTTTGGCAGGAAAGAGGGAAGCAGGGAGCTAACTCAACCTTTGTACTAGCAGCTCCAAATACTAGCAACTGCTATAAATTTCCCCTTGTAATGACTAGTGCATCAGAAATACAGGCCCTGACTTGAGGAGGAGGCAGTAAAAGAAGGAAGTGTTCAAGTACGTAACTTCTCTGAGTGAACTTCAGTTGAGGGCAAGACCAAGGCTGCAGCATGAAGTCTTTTATCTGTGGCTGTGTAAACCTCCCTCCCGTTCTCCCGCTGTGCAAAGTGCTGCCTCTGACACTGCATTTTCTGATGTGCACACTAAAGCTACAGAGTGCTTAAGAAGAAGATGTGAAAAGCTTCTCTGAATGCAGTCTGAAGCTATGTTCATGAGTATTCTAGGCTAATAAACCTTTCTAAACAAAGCCCAGGTATATTATTAGATTAATTGTACCAAATCTTTCCTTATCCTGTAAAGGTCATCTTTTGCAAAGAATGGGATATGATCAAGTTTTAGGAATTTTAGAAAAGGAATTGGAAGCATAAACAAATAGTAATTTATTGTTAAGACTGTTCAGAGGAAGCAGCGTGTCAGTAAGAGAAATTTGACTGTAGGGAAAAACCTCCACCTAAAGATAAGAGCCACGTTAACATGTAAATGTTTGCAGATCTCTCATTTTGGTATAATGGATCTGCAGTCTGATTATTCTAAACCCAAAACAATAGAGGAATTGCACCCAGCTGGATATACCAGGCCTTTCTGAAAGAGAATCTTTACCCTGCTTTCAACTAAGTTTTATGCTAAAACAGGAGCAGGAAAGACTTCTTAGAAAGCTTTATTCTTTGGAAATTGTAGAAGATGAAGACTGCAACCATAGCTTTCAATTAAGGCTGTATCTCCCTGCACTGTAAAGAACAGGGAGTGAGTGGGTGGCAATCCTCTTGAAGTGTGTATTACTCTGCAATGCTAGTGTTCCTATAAAAACTGAGAAGAGCGTAAAATAGTAGTGCTACCTCTCATCCTAAAGAAAGAAGGATTCCAACTTCTGACAGCTAAAGGTTCACAGATATAAGTGTATTTCAAAGTAAATTTTAAGTTCTAGAAATGTTTTCATTCTAGGTTGGTAGGCAGAAGACAATCATTTAAGAGTAACGAGTATCACAAGCTTCATCCTACAGAAATATATATGTGATAGAGATTATGGAGACAATCACATGACTAGTATCCTTCCTTTGTTGATTTCACATGTGATGGATATTATTTTTATTGGACCAGATCTGCTAGTCAAAACCAGCAGGACAGCAAGAAAGCAAACATGTGATAAGTTATAAAACATGTTAAAACTTGCCCTAGATTATGTCATTTTGTCTGATGCCACATTGCAAACTAAAAGTGGTAATTGTGGGATTTCCCTTTTTATTTTTTTTTAAATTAAAATTCAAAGTGTAAGAGCTGATACTTAAAAAGATACCTCTCTCTGCTTTCAGCTGTAATTGCACACTGGTTCATCTAGCTACTTACCTTAAGTGTTAAAATTTTAGTTCTTCGGTTTCACTTCACTATACACCTAAAACAGCCTTGGAACAAATGCCCACCTTCCCAAGATAAATTAGAACTGCGGGATAAAATAATTACAGGTGTACCTCTGAAAACAAAGTTAACTTTATAATAAATTAAGATGTTTATATCATGCTGTTAGTCACAAATAGTTTGTGGTCTCTGCCTGTCGGTGGTTTAAAGTACAAAGTATTTGGTTATAGTACTTGCTTAAAATACTGCTCATCCTTATAGCTGGGGTAGACATTTGTGCAGTGATCCATACCTCCCCCACACCTACTACACCTGGATCAATTTCACCAGTCAGTTTGCAATGCTGTGGGCATGGTGGTGGACCCAATGGGTAGTGCATCCTGGTTAGCAGCATTACTACCAAAAATCTGTCATGCCAGGCCTCAATTTCTTACATGTACCTGTTCTGAGATTTGCAAGTAGCAGGTTAAAAGCCACAGTTTGAGATTTAAAAGCTACAATGACACCCCAGTAGATTAAAGAAAAGAGGGGAAAATAAAAATAAAAACCTTATGCTGAACAACCTACAGCAAAACTCAGGAGTGGACAGAGCGCACACTTCTTTTTCTTAAACAAGTTTTCTTACCAGGTTTTTTTGGGTAGCAATTATTCTTAGAACTGTTCAGAAAGTTATTCAGAGGCACTAAATTCTTCTTGAAAGTAGTAAGTATGACAGGAGCTGCATATCTCTCAAATACGTCAATATGCCATTAACCTTTTAGGTTAAAATTGAAAGACATTCTCTATAAACTAGATTGGCTTTTGAAATTAGACACTGGTTTGAAATTCAAACCTGCACTCATTTATTGGCCAATAAACTTATGAGTAGAAAGGGCATTTGAGTAGCAATGTAAGTTTTTAAGGGTATCCTGTTCTTGATCAGTTTAACTGTGTGAGGTAGTACTTTTGAAAAAAAAGATCAGTTTTGTAATCTAGTTCTAGACTGCAGTTTTCTCAACACCTACAGCTGTAGCAGCTGCCTAACTGTGCAGTGATCCTTTCAGAGTACTGAAACAGAAAAAAGGTGTTTAATGGCAAACAGGACTAACAAACAAAAATAATGCAGTGCCTGTGAAATAAAGATGGAAATAAGATTGGCCTATTATAAATCTTGTAGCAACTCAGCATTGCAGCACATTTCCACATAAAAGCAATTGCTGAATCGTGAAAACAAGTGTGTTTAAATGATGGTAACACAACCCTGCAGTGCTCTTAGATTTATGCATTTGCACAAATCAGCTTTAGAGATAGGCCGTTAAGTGTTGACTTTTACCTTAAAAAGGTATTTAAGCAATTCAGTTGCAGCTGTTCTCACAGCTCTGAAAGTTGTGTATTAAAGAGGAGCTACAGCATGCTGATTTCTTTCTCCTTATCAGCCCTTTCCCGATGGTATTTCTAAGCTCATCTGCAGGATGTTGAAGAGACTATATCTCACATAAAAATCTTGAAAAGCTTCAGGAATGCTTTCCCAGTGAGAAGATAAAGTGGGAAAAGCATACAGGAAGTGAGTCTAAGTCGTATGTTATAATTGTAATGAGATCTATGTCACTGCTGGAGTGGCTTTAAAACATGCTTGTCAAACTCTAGAAGAGCGAATTAGTATAAAATACTTGCTTCTCAGTAAAATATATGACTTATTTGCTTTAATTTTGTCAGATGCAGCTGAATCAGCTCTGTTTTCTTGCTGAACTTTGGTTTGTAATCTTAGTACTACAGCTGACAGAAGACAGGAAATAGTGTCTCACGAAAATTATCTGTGTGTCCCAGTCTTTTTGGAGAAAAATAAACAAATTTTATTAATTCATTTCTAATTTTCAATAGAATATTTTTGGCTGAACTACTTACCTTTTTACTGTCACTAAATAACAATGTAATTATTAACCAGTAATTTTTTTTAAGAAACCTTTTAGTATTTGAATGACAGTAATTTCATTTTGTTTTAGGATTTTTCCTTCTATCTTCCTGACAAACTCAACAAATTCCTGAGAAGCACAAGCTGTTTTTTCTAAAGTTGTTGAAGCTGATATGAGCAGAGTGGAAGGCAATTTTTTTTCAACCTGCAAATCTACATGGTATTTGAAATGCTGAAGAGGAAATTACGGTTTTGCCACAACTTGCGCTTCAGGCTTTTCTTGGGTCTAACTCTTATTTTAGTAATAATTTCGGTTTTGAAAGTTAACCAGAAACAAGACTTCTTACATCGGAGACATCTAGAACTGACAGAAGAAGACCCTATTGGTAATTTTAACTGCACCAAGATTATAGAGGGGGATATAGAAGAAATACAAAAAGTAAAGCTTGAGACCTTGTCAGTGTCATTTAAGAAACGCCCCAGACTAACGACAGATGATTATATTAACATGACAGCAGACTGTGAGTCCTTCACTAAGACGAGGAAATACATTATGGAACCTCTCAGTGATGAAGAAGCAGAATTTCCAATTGCTTACTCAGTAGTGGTTTATCACAAAATTGAGATGCTTGATAGACTTCTAAGATCAATCTATGCCCCTCAGAATTTTTACTGCATTCATGTTGACAAAAAGTCTCCAGAATCTTTCTTTGCTGCTGTGAAGGGAATAGTCTCATGTTTTGATAATGTATTTATTTCCAGTCAGTTAGAGAGTGTCGTATATGCTTCATGGAGCAGGGTGCAGGCAGACATTAACTGCATGAAAGACCTCTACAGAAGAAGTTCAAACTGGAAGTACCTAATAAACCTCTGTGGCATGGACTTTCCTATAAAGACCAACCAGGAAATAGTAGAGAAATTAAAAGCCCTTAAAGGTGAAAACAGCTTGGAAACAGAAAAAATGCCCGTTTATAAAGAAGTAAGGTGGAAAAAACACCATGAGATTATTGATGGTAAAATCAAGAACACAGGCATAGACAAACAACTACCACCTCTCAGTACTCCAATTTTTTCTGGTAGTGCCTATTTCGTAGTTAGCAGAAGATTTGTAGAATACATATTAGAAAGCAGCAAAATACTTAAGTTAATTGAGTGGGCAAAAGACACTTACAGCCCAGATGAGTACCTGTGGGCAACAATTCAGAGAATCCCTGAAGTCCCGGGTGCAGTTTCTTCTAGTGACAAGTATGACGTTTCCGATATGAATGCACTGGCCAGGTTTGTCAAGTGGCAGTACTTTGAAGGTGACGTGTCTAAAGGTGCACCCTACCCACCATGCAGTGGAGTTCATGTTCGTTCTGTCTGTGTTTTTGGGGCAGGAGACCTGAACTGGGTGCTACGAAACCACCACTTCTTTGCTAATAAGTTTGACACTGATGTTGACCCTTTTGCAGTGAAATGTTTGGAAGAGTATTTGCGACACAAAGCTTTGTATCTCCATAAGAACTGAATGCTCCTGTTACGAAACATAGGTACAAACAGTATACAACTATGTACTTTAACATAACACTGATGGTGGTGATGCTGATGAGGGGTATAATGGTTGTCAGGACCATGATGTTGCCCTCCCTGCCTTGTCCATGGACAAGGGGGAGAGAAGACATGTCTCAGGTGAAGATGGGGATATCTTATGTTGCATGCTGATGCTTGGAACTTTGGCTACAAAATTGAACACAGCAATTTTTGGAAGGCCAACTATTTGGAATATTTATTTTCTAAAAGCTGTAATTAATGGACTTGATTTGGCTAACCTGTTTTGTTTAAGGCTTGGAAAATGCATGTTGTTCATGGTTATTCCTAATTTTTTCCCCATGAATGTAATGCTAGCTGGAAGAGAAAGATGAATGTGGGGCAAAAAAAAAAAAAAGGGAAAAAAGCAGCTGGACTGCACAGACTTCATGCTGAGTACTGAAAGTTCTCAGGAAAATACCATTAGAATTGATCTGAAAACTGTTTTAACAAAAGGGAATATACCAAAGCCAGCTGTCATAATTTAAGTTAAATCTGATTGCTGTAGTCCTGTAATATGTAGGTTTAAATGCTCCTTTAATTTAATCTTCAGCATTGAATATTAGGGACTTGTGTTTAAATTTTTGTAGCCAAATCTTGCTTTTGTACTCTTAAACCCCCCTCATAATGTGATATAAAAATTGTAGGCTAGTTTGTAATTATATCTTCTCAGGGAAACTTCAGTTTTGTGCCTGATGAGAGTTACACTTGCAATTTTACACTTCTTACTGTATCAGGAGTCTTGCTTTTGGATCCAAAATGACTCAAGGTTCTCAGAAACTTAAAGAACTGAAGTAGTGTCTAAATGTCACTGATGGAACTGCTGGTTTCTGCTTTCTGTCAAGCTCAACTTGCATTCCAGATTCTTTTAACACTGAATACGCAAAAATAAAGTTATTTTTCTAGACAATATAACCTCTTCCTACAATTAAAGTCCTTCTAAAAGCACCACTAAAAATTCTGATGATGAAGACCTAAAATGTTTTTACTGTAGGTTGCCATACACAACTGAAGCTGCAGCTGAAGCAAGTCCTACCTTTCCTCCATATTTTCGGTCATTCATTCGTGTGTCTATGTTTGCTAGGTTTATCTGATGCAGCTAATTTTGTTTTATTTGCTTCTTTTGGTAGAAGGGGAAGGAGGAAATCTGGATTAGTTTAGTTCCAGGTTAGGTCCCTGCTTAGTTTAGCTGCTGCAGTGTGGCACAGAAGCACGGTGATGAGAGAACAGGACACTGTGAGGGGTGTCTCATCTTACTCCTGAGATGACAGTGGAAGCAATTACAAGCAAAATAGCAGCAAATGGCAAAATAGACTAAATTTTTTGTTTCTTGAACTATTGCTATGATGGCAGTGTTTCTTACAAAGGTAGTCTGTAATGAAGTTTCTCCTAAGGTGTACCCTAATACTTAGATGTTAATATAATGAACAGTTAATGATGATGCAAACAGCTAGGGAGGCAAGCAATTTAATCTGAAGTAGGTCCTATTCTTGCCAACTCCTGCCTTCAAAGCCACCTGAAAGCTGTTCAGGGAGGCTTCAGAGACTCTCACACGATGCACAAACAGATAATTAAAGCTGAGGCAGTGCAGGGAAATACCCTGTCTTCCCCACCCTTTGGCTTTCCTACAAGAATGCTCTTATAGACAGTTGTGCTCTACCACCTTTACACAAGCTACAACAAGGTGTAACTTCACTGCATATAGTAATGGGAAATTCCAGGAGGTAATGTTTTTAGTAGAAAGGAAGCTGTTTGTTTTTAAGACTTTTCACCTAAAGACAAGCTACATTAATAGCTTCTATGAGACCAGAACTGCTAGTTCAAACAGGCTGAAAAAGTGATAATGAAGTACAGGATGGACTCAATTGCTTGAAATCTGCTACACAGCTGGAGCATCAATCCTTTTACCTACCTATTCTAGTCTGCTTTGTACTGACTCATTTGTATGATACTATGAATGCCTGTTGGTATCTCTATTGTTAATAGTACTGCTACTGTGGATAGGGAAGATACTGCTTGACTAGGTGCTCCAAGTGTTACTGTGTGGATAGAGTCAAAAGAGATCCTGTATACACTCACTGTATCTTATGTTCTGTACAGAAGGGAAAATAGGAGAACATTGTGGTTTAGCATACAGTCTCCATAAGGTATGGAGGAATTTCTTTTCCTTCTGGGGAAAGTGAATCACAAAAAAAAAACCCCACCATCCTAAAACTGACTTGTAAAAGTGACACCCTGACATAGTAGATTTTAAAATGGTCTAGAAAGGCAATTTCATGAAAAGAACTCTTAATCTGTTGAACGAGTGCTGAATGTGCCAAAGGAAATTAATAGACTAGTTAAAGGTATTGCAGCTACTCATATGAAAAAGACACCATAGCCAGCTATAATGGATGGAGAAAGCAGTCTAATTTACATAATTATTTCACTGAATGTACCATGAAACTTAGCCAAAATAATCACCATCATAGAATCAAGCAACTTTGTGGCACCTCACCCAGATCCTTTGTATTTGCATATGGTCTCCCTTATTTGCCTCGTTTTACATTATGATATCTTCAGGCATGGAAATATTTTGCTCAGTGCTGTCATTTAAAGTCTGTGGCTCTGAAACTGAGCTTTGCTGTTGGAATCTTAGACATGGCTGGGTTCTTCTATGATCTGCCAGCATTCATTTCAGTTTTTCTCTCTTCTATAGCTATAATAGGGCTTAAGAAGAAAAAGGTTAAGCACACATAAAATCCTTGAAGTCAAACCAATGTATTTAAAAAAAAAAAAAGTTTCCCCAAGTCCCCTAGGATGTGTAGGAAAAAAAGATTGTATAGAAAAAAATTCAGCTAATAAAAACATGTCAATATGGGCCCTGAGCAGATGTCAACTGTTAAAATCTACATTGCATACCCCAAGACATAGTTCTGGAATTATTTCTGGCAGATACTAGTCTAACTACATTTTTTTTTTTAATAATTTCCTCTGGATTTGGGAACCTAGGCCTACTGGGAGGTCTAGTCACATACAAGTAATGATCTTTTATTCTGTACCATAAGATCATATTAATCTTACCTATCTTCCTTTTTTTTTCTTTTTTTTTCAGGGACTTGACCCTACCTTCTTTCTCTCATTCCAATAAGCAGTGTTTCAGAGATCCTTTAGCAGAAAATTTAGTTACTACAGTCTCCATTCACTTTAATTAAATTAGTTTGTCTGCATCAAAACCCTTTATCTCTGGACCTTTCAGCCAACTTGCCTTTGCTACATGTGGGGCTGAGGAGCAGAAATTGTTATATGGCTTCAGAGTATATTTTACCAACTAGCGTGTGATAGGGAAAGTGAAAGTTGTGGCTTAGCATCAACAGTTGTGGTTGAGTCCTTGGTATATTTTGGCACCAGCTGTGCCAATTGCGTTAGTAATGCTGGTAAGAGGAATTTCTCAGTGTTGATGTGAAATGAGTTCAGTATGGAAAACATACTGGAAGAGTGGACATCACCTGTCTGTAGATAATGGTCATAATCACATTTAATAAATAGCAGACTGATATTAATAAAGCATGTTGCTTGCACCAGGCAGTTAAACCTTAATTGCCTCTTTTGATGTTGTAAAACCTCCTCCACAAGCAGGAGTTGAAATGCTGTCACCCTTACCTTTGAGTTAATCCCAGTCATCCTTTATGCCTTTTCAAATTCAAGGCAGATAAGTCCTGCAAAAATCAGCAAACGTGTTGTTAACAACACACCAACTCCCACTGGCCAGGCCAGGTTTTCTCCTGCCTGCATGAGGGTCTTGAGCCCAAATAAGCCCAGTGAGTTAATTTATTCTGGACCACGCAGTGCTGTTTTAGCTACCTGCATGGCATGTCTGCACTGGGCGTGCAAAGCAAGGAGATGCTTTTAAGAAATGACATATCACAAACCTGTAAACCCTGTATCCTGACACATTCAAGTCCTATTGCTACAAGAGCAAAGGGGATTTGCCTTTACACTGGAGCAAACCAGGGTGAGACTACTTTGGGGCAGTAAGACCAAAAGCATTTGTTCTTTCTTCTGTGCATGTGGCACCATAGCACTGAGCAGCTGTTGCCTGTGAGATACATAAATCCATAACAACAATCATATAGCAATGAAACCTAGAGTTCAGGAAAAATAAATATCCAGACTAAACAACTCATTTACATCTTCTTCAAGCTTCTGCTAGAAGGTAAAATACAAGCACCAGGCATACTCTTCCTCCCTCCCTCCCCACTAAATTTGCATTTTCAATAATTTGAATTACTGCCATGCCAGGAAACTCAGCAAACAAGATGTTTAGTAACTGTGATACTGCCCCTGCTCCCATGCCTGCTCCGTAGGGCAACTGACCTTTGGAGAGCTCTTGTTCTCTTCAAATGACCCAAACCAGAAGGGCCAGAGAGCAACTTCATTTTGTTTTCACAGGAGCTAGTCAAAGCATTTTGTCTTTGCTGCTTCTTAACCTTTTCTGCCTGCTTTCCCACTGCAGCTGAGGGTACTCAGCACAGAGAAAAAGATTTCTTCCTCAGTATCTCCAGTCTCATGGGCTTTCTCCTTCCTTATGGAACAATACACTTCCTACCCTTGCCTCCTTGGTTCACAGTCTCCTGCCTTCTTTTCTCCTCCTGCCAGGATCTGCCTGCAAGAGAGGGCACATCGGAAAGAAACACCAACAGACCTTCCCAAACATTAACTTCAGTTGGCCAAGATAAAAGGAGAAGTGAAGTTTCAGTAAAACCATTTTCAGATGGTGTTACAGGTGACCTCAGGGCAAGGGTGCTTAATTGCTTTGGTCCTGAAGACTGTCTTCTCCCCTGCCAGCTTCCCATCACCTACCTCCCAGAGATATTTAGACTGAAAATATGGTGCAAGTCTCCTTTAACTATTAATAGGCAGGAGAATCCTTTGGTGGATTATCTGTCTAGCTTTATTCTGCAGTCTACACTGAATCTGAAGATCGTTCTAAAATGATGGAACGATTACATATTCAGATACACAGGGAAAATAAATAAGGTTTCTCTCAGCAGCTGAGGTCTTTCTAGGTACTTCCTAATCAGTAAAATTTGCGAACACACAGTTTTTTCCTTTATGAATTACAATTCAGAATAAGCTACTACATGCATCACATTTACAATTTTGCTACATTTTGTTAAGAGTAAGACTAATTGACTGACATCCAGGATAAAATAGCAACTTGAGTCATGAATGTAGGTTAAATTCCATCATTTAGAAATAATCTGCACCATTTTAACACACTTAAACCACAATTCTTAGGTTTACAGGACTTTCTACAAAAATCAATCACACAGAAACATTGTAAATTGAGTAACTTCTACACTGTTGTGTAACTGAGAAGCATACTAATTTGTTTATTTATTTAGGGAAAGGATAAGCAGAATAATTTCTTCTTTATTTCAGAGTGGCTTTAGGCTTCAATACCTTTGTGGAAGGGGAACAACTCATGAAGAGAAAGTTGGACCTAGAGAATGGATTAGATCTTGTAAGCAAGGGGTGACTTTGTTTCTCAGTTTGGCAACTTCTTCTTTGTTTAATTTTTTAGTAAATTCAGAATCTCAAATCGTCTTGAGAATAATTGCTTTTGCATGGATGACAATTATTTGGCACAGAATAATTAAAAAGATCAATTTTTTTCTTTTAAATGAAATGCTTAGCTGCAGCTGTCAAGTTCATTTTTCCTCAGGAAAGTAAATACTCTGGGAAAGAGCAGTTGTTCCTAAATGTCTCCGACCTATCTTCATGGGTATGTAGTCCCAAAAACCTCAGAGCACAGACAAACTCAGTATTTTACAGGTCTAACTAAAACAGTATTGAACTGTCAGTCGCGAGATCAGCTGCTCGGATCCGACCGAGCTCCCGACAGACCGACTGATCGCGAGCAAAGAGCGGTTTCCGGGAGATTCCTTGCTAACACTGCGGCAAGCGGCGCTTTACGACTCCCGCCGACAGCTCTGTCGCAAGAGGCTGACGTCGCACAGCCGCTACCGGGGCGACCGCAGCCACCACCCCTCCCCCAGTGCTTAAATTCTCACCGGGAGAGCAACACCTACAGCAGCAGAGGAGGCGGCTCGTGTAGTGGGATGCAGAAGTTCTTCTGGGTCCAGGAGCCTCACACAGCAGCTGTAGGAGCAGAGCGAGCAGTCAGGGTTCCTCCGAGGGAAGTACTAGAGACCAGGAGAAGCACAGACATCCTCCCTGACTCTTCAAACACAATGGTGGGCACTCGTCACAGAGCTAAGGCTGCTGCTCTGGACAAGGGGTCTGCACCATCTTCCCCTGCGGTGCTCGATGCCTCCGTGCAGACAGAGCTACAGACGGCAGAAGCATCTGTGCAAACCTTGGTGTGTGGGAGGTGCCCAAACCACTCTCCTGGGGTGGGGATGGGAGACAAACCATCCTGCAATAGGTGTGCCCAGGTGGACCAGCTCCTCGAACAGGTGACCAAATTGCAGGAAGAAGTGTCACGATTGAGGAGTATCAGGGAGTGTGAGCTGGAGATAGACCGGTGGAACCGCACCCTACATCCCTGAGGCA
>VZTO01022247.1:1236-40191 GCA_013400615.1 Syrrhaptes paradoxus
CATAATTCATTTTTTTTTCTTGTTTCTTCCCCTCCCCCTTTTTAATACTAGCTCTGGACTAAATACAAGCATTGAAAATATTTGTTTTTATTTTGCAACCATTGATCAAAAAACACAGATATGGAAAGTCAATTTGTCCAGATAATGCTGCCTAAAAAAACCTCAAAAACCCCAAAAAGTCAACTGGAATGAAAGAAGTGTTTCTCTTCCTTTGTTTATATTACATTTGAATCATCTATCATTCCATTTTCTAGTATGTATACTAATATTGTTACCTGGCTGGACAGAGGACTGTTTGAAGTTCTGGAACAGAACAGGTGTGATAATTGGGAAAACCTGGTTGAAGCTCTATTTTTTCTGCTAGAGACTTGATTTAACTTTATTTTTTTCCCTTACTTTTATTCTAAAATAGCATATTTTGCATAATCTACTCTAAAAGAGACTACCTGAAAGCACACACATCTTGAAATTATACAGCAAATAATTGCAAGCATCTCAGTAATCCAGGTGTCTCTAAGTAATGCTGGACAACAACGGTATACAGCTAAAACAACTCAAGAAATCAAGGAATGCACAGAGAGCACATACATCCCTTTGCAGAGTAATAAAGAAGCCAACAACTTTACAACACATTAAGCAAAGCATTCAGAGCAACTGAGTCAGTCAGCATAAAAGTACAAGATCTGTATAAAACCCTTCCCTTGATTGCTGTGTCCTTTAAGGCAGATTCCTGCTTTCAGTGTCAGTTTGGGCAGTACCCATCCAAGCCGCAGCACCTAAAGCCCCCTTGGGCATCTGCTCCTCAAGTTCAGATACAGCTCCCTGTCAGGAGTCCTGCCTTTGCTCATGTTCTGTGGTAAGCATAACACAGTACCATCAATAACTTCCACAGCCATCAAGGGATAAATTACATGAAATTTGATGGTAACAAGCTTAGGGCTTAAAATCCCCAACATTTTAAATCTATTGTACCAAAACACATTCAAGGAAGAGACACAAGTACATATATTTTGCTATAGGTTTCAAACATATGGTCTTTGGTCAGTTCAAAGAGAACACAAACACTTTGTCCTTTCTTGTATCAATGTCTCTGTACAATTTACAAAACAATGTTTCTCCATCATACCACAACTTTGCTGAAGTTAAAGAGCTTATCAGAACAAAATCACTTCCACACAAGTGTATACAAACCCGTTTCAGTGAGTGTAAGCTTCTTTGTTGTTAAATTTGCTGATGCATTTCCTGAGTGAGCTAAACTGAAACACCCAGGTTTAAATTGACTTAAGAGCATCCAAACACAAAGATGTGCTCTCAAAGAGCAACATCTGCTTTAAAAAAAAATTAAAAAAAAAAAAACCCACACTTTGAAATTCAGTCAACTTTGTCTTTGTGAGTAAGGAATGACTGAACCTCACCAGCTACCCAGTTTGTGTCTGAATTTTTTTTAACTCCACCATTCTCTTCTCTTCCATCAAATATGGATGCCTGCTGCACAGAGCTTCAGCTCTCAAGCTGCTGCTATATGCAACAGCACAAGCTATCCTTCATTATGATCATAAATTTGCAATAGATCCTAGAATCACTCAATCACCTCTGCCTCAGCCTACAAATGCAGCACAAATTTCAAGATAAATCTCATTAAAAGAGCTGAAAGCTGAAGATAGCCATTCATTTACCACATCAAAACCAAATTCAGTATTGCTTCTCTGATACATGTAGGCTACTCGTTATGGGGATATGGGAAAAGACTTTAAAATATTTTTATTGAGGCTTTTCCTGCATTAATTAGGTAGTTTGGACTATTGTATTTAAAAAAAAATAATAGGACTAACAATAAGTTTTTGGCCCTGTAGATATATGGTGGGCTCCTTTTTGTCCACAACAAGAGGGTATGCAAAGGAACTAGGAAAATAAATCCCCTTCAATTTCAACATGATGCAGGTACTTTTGAAAGCTTCACTAGGGATTCACATTTCAGGGGAAAACAGTGCAGATAAGCATGACAGCTGTACAAAGGTGATGGTTAAGGATATCTGCTGTTCATTGCAAACCTTGAAATGGGATAGTCATGGAAAGGTTCTCACCTTGCCTTCCTTTGGAAGATGAGAGTTAGTACTGTTCTAGTTACATAGTGAAAACCAACTCCAACCTACAAAGACAGGTGTACCTTCTGTCATTATGTCAGTTCTTGACATGAAGTTTAGACAAAGGTAACATTTTATAGATTTATGAACTGTATCAGATTGTCAGTCATGCATTCTCTAAACTAGGAAGTTATAATCATAATAATTAGTTTTTTTTCCTTAAGGCTTTAGTTATTTGAATCCTAAAATAGATATTTTTAGAGAAAAAAATACATTTAAGTACTAGGACACCAACTGAAGAAATCAACTCAGATTCTCAGACAGAATTCAGCATCTAAATTAGATCTTCATTCAACAAATACAACTAAAATTTTTAACCAATTCAGACAAAAGCAGTATCAAAGAGTATAAAAAAAGGAAAAACCACCACCTCAGGTCAATGAAATAAGAAACAATCTCATTGTTCCGACTCTCTTTTAATGGTGACTTTTAGATCTTTTTTTAAAATACCCCAAACTAGAAGTCTATTCTGCTTAAACAGACTGTAGCCACTAACAGACTAATTACGTCTCTTATCACTTGAACTTTGTCACATTTCAGATTGAACCATAAAAGACATTCACTGCTAAATTTAATATTCTGCTTCTTCTGAAGTCAAAAGATGGTTCAAAAACTGGAAGATAAAAGGGGCTAACCTCTCCACGTTAAGACAAATGTGTATAATAACCCTTTGTATACATGAGGCAGTAACATCTTCACATGTATTTGGTAGGAAAGAACTTAATGTTCTGCACTATCTCCATGTTCCACTTACTGATTTTTCCAAGAAAACCTCAGCAAGTACCTCTCTCCGATAGGGAAAAAAAAATAAGGATGTGCTAAATACATCTATTCACTATTTATACTTCGGGAGTGCTGTAAATACTGTTAACAAGACTGTGCAGATTAACATCAAACACATGGCTCTTTGCAGAGGGTTACATTTCACAGCTCTAACAAGAATCACCAAAGTCATCAAGAGATAAGAAAATGATGTTATTTAATTTTTCTTTATTTTAAAGTTTCTTCAGGAGGTACCTAGAGACCATAAACATCATAATGAACTGTGAAAGCCTGTAACCTGAATACATTCTTACAGCAGCTGATGCTCCATACTATTTAACATAAAACATTAGACACATTTGGGAGTACTTTCTGAACAGCGTGTTTCCTTCTCAAACAGCAGCCTACCTGCTTTCCTGGAGTTAAAAATTAACAAAGTTCCCATTAATTCAGTAAGGACTGCAGACAGCCTAGCAGAGTCTCAGTCCCAAATTTATTTATCAATCCATTCGATCTCAAATTTAGAAAAACTTGGGAAATGCCAACAAGTACATTTCCTCAGAAATGGAAGGTAGTACAAATACATTCACTCCATACTCCAGTATGAAGTTCTATCAACTTAACCATCAAGACAGGTGCCTCAGCCATTATTCAGGATCAACCCAAAATATACAAAATGCCCTCCAAAGCTTCTGTGCAAATCTGGTAATAAAGCATGACAAACCTTTTCCATAAAACTACTCTTTCAGGACAACATTAATCCGAGTCAGAGGAATGTGTCTAAGATTCCTATTTACAAGAGGAGACAGACTGGTAATGAATACCAGTATCATATCAACTTCCACTCCAAATAAAATATATTTTAAACAACCTTTTCTTTAGGAACTAAAAACCACACCTTACATCTATGCAAAGGAAGACCTCAAAACTTGAAAATCCTCTCAATATCTGCATTTCTCTCCAAGACAAGGGCTGACATAAAAATGACAAATTTGTTCTTATTAACTACAGTTCTTATACTTGACCAAAAGACTAAACATACAATTAATGAAACATAAAAATTAAACAATTTAAGCCAAAACAGTAATACACGGAAAAAAAACAGATTTGTAGAACTTAAAAATAAAAATTCTCTTTGTCTAAAGAAGTCCTCTAACGTGGACAATGTCAGTTCTACATTTTCAGAAGTACAAGGCCGGTTCCATCACCCAGCAATTCTATTACTGGCACAAAGGAAACAAGTTTTAACATCAGTGAAATCAATGAATGAAATACAAGACACAAGAAGAGACATATGCATCTGTTTTTGCTCAAGGCTGGAAATGAGGCAGAATGCATGGAAATCTTTTAGAAGCAGACTTTAACAAAAGCCTGACCATTTTCCATTTGCTTTGTCTTTTTTTCCATTTTACTATTGTAAAATATTAAGTTGCATTACTTCTAATTAAGTAGCTTTTACACTCGGACAAAAAAAAAAAAAACAACTGTTTATTTGTCAACTACCTGAGAAAGTGATACAACTCTGTACCAGAATAGCTGTATACATTACCTGACAAAAATAGCAACATGTCAAGTATCTTGAAAGATATTAACTCCATTATTTCAAATGCTCTACAAAATTCATTTATAAACAGCCGGTAATTAAAAAAAAAAAAGTAATATATTTAACATTCCTTAAT
Organism: Syrrhaptes paradoxus; assembly: GCA_013400615.1. Taxonomy (NCBI): domain Eukaryota; kingdom Metazoa; phylum Chordata; class Aves; order Pterocliformes; family Pteroclidae; genus Syrrhaptes; species Syrrhaptes paradoxus. Next base: position 5,822 of record VZTO01022247.1, read on the forward strand.
GACTTAGTAAGCCTTAGAAAGTCAGTGTGCATGTCAGCTCTCCAGAACTATTCACAAACAAGAGAGACCTTTCACACTAAGGAGCTTGTTTCAAATCCCAGCACTGACAATCTGCCAGAATTGAAAACAGCAGGACAAATAATAATTGGGTATCTGTTTGCATATTAATGACCAATATTCCATCTCCAAAAATGAAACCATGTTATTTCAATCCCAATAGTAGATAAAGATATACTATGTTTAAAGCCTGACAATTTCAGCAGCTGCAGAACAGCGTAAACACTGCAAACACTACAAAGCATGCCAAAACAGCCTTCTGACAGGCACTGCTGAAGATTACCTTGGAAACTCATAAAAAATTCCTAGATAACGACACATATTTTCTTTCTGCAAATTCAAGCTGCTGGTTCACACCGATACACAGCTTTGCCAGTGCCAAGTCAAAGAACTCCTATGTGTGATCAGAGGAAACCTCTGCTTTCACTGTTCTAGTCAGAAGGAGCAGACAAGTAAAAGCAAACACACACGCGCATTTATGTTTACCTTCCAGAGACTGGGCCCTCAGGATTTTAGACAGTGTCCCAGATTTACATAACATGTGCAACATTTCGATAACAAGAGTATGCTATGAAGCGTACAATATAGTTTTCCCCTAATAAAACTGAAAACCTCCATCAATGATCACTAAAAAAAGTAATTTGAAAAGTATCTACACTTAAGCAGTAAGCAGGTTCTTATCATTAAAACTACCTACTAACAATATTAGATCTAGGCAGATAGCACAGAGTTAATTTTGTTATGGATTGGAGGGAGAGGTGTCCTGTTCATGGCAAGTTTCTCTGATGTTTCCAGAGTTGAGAGAGGGATGCCTACCAAAGAACCTCCTTGTTAAGTAAATTCCAGAGTAAAACCTAAAGTATACTAACCATCAGGAAAGTATCTGCCAGTTACAATCATCTCTCTAACCATGAGTAATCATAGCAGGAAAAAAAGACAACGAAGTTACAGGCATTCATGGGGTATCCAAAGCAGCTAATCTCCTTCATTTCCCTTCTATGGCATTGAGGTAATAAAGGCTATTACTTAAAGCTAAATAAATCGCATTTCCTCTTCCCATAATTTTGGATATTATGAATGGTTTCAGAGGAACTGGTGGATGGTTATAACTAACAGCATTTTAGCAGGGTTTCTTTGTAACTTCAGCAACTCTTCTATCGTAGATGGGGTTTTTTTTGTTGGCTTTTTTTTTTTTGACTGACAGACTTATGGTCAAGAGAGCAAACAGAGAAAAGGGCTTCCTTTCTTTCAATGATGTAGAACCTATCATTCTCATTAGCTTAAAACAGGTGTTCTTTCCCACTTATTTAGAGAAAGTAATGTTAAGCTTAAAATAAACATTTCACCTTTTTAGTGGGAAACACTTAACTATCTCTTGCTTCAAACATAAACACATCTTGTCCTGTGACTATTCTAGTTCCAATGACATAAGCAAGTTCATCCCCACGGCTCTGTCCCATACTTCATAATATAGAATGAAAGAATGCACAATAACTAAAGTGTTATTCAGCACACTAGAAAAAACCTCATATTTCACTGGACACGGTACTATTTAATGCGTCACTTTGATGGTGCAGAAACAGAAGTCTTTGGAATTCCTTCTGTCTATGCATAGCCAATAGATGCATCAAATTATTTAGCCACAACCAATATACTATGCATAACTTGCAGAATATTAATCAGAGTTTAAAAAGTGTAAATTATGTAGGCTCAAACTGTAAAAGAATAAGTTACTTAGGATAAGATCTGTTGCATTCAGTTAATTTTTCATACATCAACACAAGTAACAGCTATAAAACAAGTATTGAAAATATTTGCAGTGAAATAAAAGGATCCGGCTATGATAAACTGGGTTCAGATTATCCTCCTGTCCCTTGCAACTTCTCCTTTCCTCACTATATGATAATCTATTAAGAAACTGTGGCCACCAAAAGGATAGTAAAAATACATAAGGATTGTTGCAGATGAGGAATAAAGTCCACTGATTGTTTCCACATGCTTATTAGCATTCCAAACAGAGCATAGGAATTCTCTGCATGAGCTGTTCTGTTTTTATAATCCTGTAAAAGAAAGCAGTCACCATTTCAAGTCTTCCCAAATGCTCACTTTACAACCAAATATGTCAAATATCTTAACAACTCTTTCAGCTCTGTATGAAAATTCTTCTCAATGGTTCATACAGCAAGGACACCAAAGACAACAGTTAAGGGTGCAAAGGGTTTTGTTTGTTTTCTTCTCATGGCAGTAATTTTTTAAATTTTATTCATGTTTTTTTCCTCTGCAAAGTAAGCCTATGATCTAAGAGCTAAAGAATCAAAAGGCTCAGATTTTTAAATCAGGCCTTCTTACAAACATCTGCTCAAAAAAAGGGGTTTACTTGTTTGACATAATTCAAATTTTCAAAAGAAAACAGTAACATTTGCTTTACAAGGTGAACAAAGTAAAGAGTTTGGTAACATCATTATGAGTTTCGAAGAGCCAGAAATATAAGGTTAAAGTTAAGAAAATTGGCCTTAAAGCCTTTGGAAGGTTCAATTAGTGGAGAAAGAGCAGAGCAAAGGCAGTGCAACAGCATAACTGTGGAATCAGAGTCAGATTAAGACTCTTGGATATTGAAATAAAATGCCTCTTTCAACATAATAAACGAGGACATCAGTGTAGTTCCTTAAATCTAGGATATTTTAAATGAATTAATCTTTTCAGTCACATTATATCTGGGAAAAACCAAAGTAAACTCATGTTACAGTAAAAACATATTTGTAATCTACGACTCTTGAAAAGCTATTTCCTTTCCAAAAGGCAAACCGAAAAAAAGACAAAAAAGGGCATTAATTGTGATATTTACATGATGATGCAGGTGATGCTCTTTAGTAAGTGGATTTAGACAACTAACTCATGTCATGTAGGCCATTGGACAGATGGTCACAACTTTCAATCACGTCCAGCCTCATGGCAGTTCAAACTCATGACCAAGAGGTAAAAAGCTTGGTATGCCATTAATAATCTCCATGCCATCTGTTCTCTGTAAATGAAGACACTCTAGGACAATTCCCAACATATTTTTATGATAATATTTATTTCAAATCTTTCCAGAAGCTTACTATTTACCCCATCAAGTTCTCCTCATTTGGCAAACATTAATTTTCCTCATTTGAATGAGTTAAGAAACCACATGAGTCATTTCTATTTAACAAACTTTAGCTGGCATAGCACCCTAAAACTGAATTGCCTTTTGCATGCCTCAGTTAAGAAGCATGTATTGCTCAGGAGTTTCTTCAGAATTTAAAATAAATAAATAAATAAATCCTACATATATGCACAGGAGGAATGCTTCAGCTTCACCCACCATAGTAATTGAGTTAAAAACCTAAAAATTTCACATTAGAGAATTTTTCTGATCTCACAGGTAGGCTACATTGGAGAACACACTAATTCTGAAAATGCTTTAGCAGAAAAATTATTGAAATTAAACAATTGTGCTGAACGTTCTCAACGGCACACATGGATTTCAACTTCCTAGTCACGATGAGCTGACCTTGGCCAGCTGTCAGACACCCACCCAGCTGCTCTCTCACTCCCCCCTTCTCATCAGTGAAAGAAAGGGGCAAGAAGATAAGATGGAAAAGCTTGTGGGTCAAGATAAAGACAGGGAGACCACTTACCATCACAGGCAAAACAGACTTTATTTGGGGAAAATTAATTTACTGCTAATTAAAATAGAGTTGGAGAGTGAGTGAGAAACAAACACAAAAACTAGAACACCTTCCCGCCTACTGCACACCTTCACTCCTTCATTCCTGGCTTCTCGAGCTCCTTCCTCCCTGAGCAGCACGGACAGCAGCTTCTGGTTAGTCCTCAGCTCTTCTTTGCAGCTCCTTCCTCCTTGCACTTTTCCCCTCTCCAGCATGGGTCTTTCCCATAGGTTGTAGTCCTTTTGGATAAATCTCCTCCAGCATGGGCTCTCCATGGGCTGCAGTGCAGACATTTGCTCTGGCATGGTCCTCTCCACAGGCTGCCAGGGAACACCTGCTCCACCATGGTCTCCTCAGGGGCTGCAGAGGAACCCCTGCTCAGGCTCCTGGATCACCTCCTCCCCCTCTTCCCCCCTGTCCCCTCAGTGCTCCCAGGGCTGTTTCTCACACTTTTCTCCTGACTGTTGGGCAGCGTTTTTCCCTTCCTGGCCCAGCCTCTCCCCGAGGCGCCGCCATGGTGGCTGCGGGGCTCAGCCGTGCCCTGCGGTGGGTGGGTTGGAGCCGGCTGGAACCGGCTGTGTCCGGCACGGGGCAGCCCCGGCCGCTCCTCACAGGGGCCACCCTGCAGCCCCCTGACAGCCCCTGGGAACCTGCACCCTGTACATCAGTTAATCTTCAGACATCTCCTGTCACCAGCTCAATCTAGACTTCATTTTTTTTTTTTCCTTTTCTACAAGATTTAAAACTCATCTCAACAAGAATGAGGTTATAGTGAAAGGGCAATGCTAGCTGTTTCCCTTTTCTTTCTATTTCTCCCCAGGCTTCTGCAGTAGTTAACAACAGCTTGTTCCATTATGAAGAAAAAAAAAAATTTGTGCTGATGCCACCTCCAAATCTCAAGTGCAACAGAGGAAGCATGAGATGCAAAACATTGTCCTATTTGTAGGCAACGAGAGCAGCCTGCTGCTGCTGCAAGGCAGGGCCCCCTGCACACAGCCAGCACCAGCCTGTCAGCTTCAGTAATACAAATGACTCAAGGACACAACTGGGGAAAGGCATTGCAGGGTGGCTCTAACGTGCACAGGCTCGTTTGAACTAAATACTTTAGTAACTGAGGCTTTAACTCCACATAGCCTTTTTCCTTCTCCTGCTGGCAGTGATCTGAAGTCTTGATAAAGCAGGCTGACAGATCCAAGTGCTATACTCCACAGATGCTGGCAGCTAAAGCAGAGGTAGAGCTTTTAGGAACCTGCAGCCGAGTACCACCCCTAGGTCTGGACAACCGTCCAAATGAGGCAGGATTCTCATTCCATGGCTGCCTTTTCATCTTTTCTTTTCCTGTCATTCCTTGGAGAGTTATTTTCAACATACCAAAATCACCGTGAAATAACAAGCCACTTTAACAGCTTGCAGAAGCAAAAAAATCAAACCCCAAAACCGTGGGGTTTGCATCCAGTTACATGTTGCACAGCAAAGTACAAAAAGGGCAAAAAACTCTCTACTGGGAAGCAGCTGAGGGAAGGACAGTTTCCCTCCAAAGAAAGGTTTTCATGGATTTATATCAAAGAAAGCAAGTTACCTCACTATGACCAAAAGCAACTGTCCAATATCAATCAACAACTTGGATAAAATGTATCTCTGAAGACTGAAATATGCTTTGCCCCCATGCTGTCCTATAATACTCAACTGAAAAAGCAAGGAAACTATAAAGCAAGATCTTAAACTTCAATGAATGCACTTGATGCCAGTTCTAAGTGAAAGCTGCTGACATCCTTTGCCTTACCAGCTTCTCAGAGACCACTTTCATTGCACGGAATGAAGAAGCCAATGAAATCTTGCTTACATGGGAGATGAGGGTGAGTAGGGGGAAAAAAGGTATTGCCAAAAAGAACAGAAGCAGTAGAACAGTATGAAGAAAAAAAAAAAAAAAGACACACACACACACATACTGAACTTATTTAGTTCCTTATAAAGAGAGCTAGGCATAACAGTTTTCATTGAGTTTCAGAGTGATGCTATATGATATGTAACTGTCTATCACTCAACTTCATGCATTTTAGATTAGTTTTGTTTTTCAGAAAAGCTAACACACAAGATATATAAAACTCAACAACTTATATGTAAAATCCAGATGAATTAATTTGTCATTATTTCTCCTTTTTTCAGAATGAGCAATACAGCTTCTTACAAAAAGCTCTATTTAAATAATCACTTTTCATAATGTTTTAGGAACAGCAGATGTTTTCCAAAATGCTGACCAATACAGAAAAAGATGTGTCCAGGATACAGACAAGGGGCTACAGTGCTGCTACACAGTCAGATGACCTCTTATACAGCTATCTTACTAGGCAGAAGAAACAGAGAAGAGGACAAGTGCTACATCCTCATTAATCCACCTTCATATTGTCACTTGGATCTTCCAAGCAGCAGATCAACAGTGAGCCTATTTGTGATCTTCCTTTATGTTACAGCTTCAAGTATTCATATGTGGAGTTTCAACATAATGATTCTATTTTCTAATAACTAGTGTGCACTGCATACTCTCACAGTAGATAGACCTCTGGTTCAGTCTGCGACAACCTTTTATACAAATAAAAATGGGTTTGGGATTTTTTTTCTGCCTTCTTACCCCTCTCCCTGCCCACCCAATTTCAGTTTGTTTTTAAATATTTTCCTCCATTATTATAGTCACAGCAGATCTCTCTTGTTCTTACCCTCACAGAACCACAGAAGCTACCAACAGGCTAAGAAAAACAACGTACTTTATTTCTTGATGTATGTTCAGACCTAGCAACTACACCAATACAAATTATGCCAGCAGTTTTATCAACCTTTAGAAAAACATCTGGACACAACTGAGCAAATAGCTGCCACACATGATGTTAGTATCTGTGGTAAATATTTAACCTAGAACTCTACTCCAAGAAGGCAACACAGAACAACTTAACCAAAACTCTTATCTCCTCATTATTGCTTCCAAAACGGTCTTTGAAACAAAGCCACAGGTTTATGCTTAATTCTGATCTGTTCGAAAAAAAAGAATTCCCCAGAACTAAAGAGTAAAAGGGTGAAAAATTGTCAGCTAGCCAAAACAAAAGACAGAGAAACTATGTTTAGAATAATCTTGGATTTCATTTTACATAACACAATGAACCTTCATTAAAACATGGTAACAAAATTTTCTTTTGTAGAATAGCTACCTCAACAATACTTTATCTTACCCTAAAAAGGGTACTCTCATCAATACTGAGAATCCACACAAAAAAATCCACTCTGTGTTAGCAAGAGAAATGATTTCACAATTCACTGGATGCTATAAACTAAGCCATCACAAACTACACGTTATGTGATCTGAAAGTTCTCTTTAGAGCGTATAAAGCTCGTGATACCTACCAGACAGAAACCATACAAATCTCATTTAACACCTTTATTGATTCCCATCAGGTTTAACACCACCACCAAACTGAGGTGGTACCACTGGTGTACTCATGGACATGGCTGCTATTCGAGATACCTTTAGATGCTGGAGGACTGCACCAACAGGAACCTCAGGAAGATCAACAAGGGCAGTTACCAGATCCGGCCCTTGGGAGAGAATAAACTCCTTCAACAGTACAGACTGGGGAGTATCTCCACTGGAAAAGCCCAGGGACTGTGGGACAAGCTGAGTCAGCAGCCTGCCCTGGCAGCAGAGATAGCCAGTAGTATCCTCGTCTGAATTAAGATAGTAGATCAAGGGGAAGGACCATCCCTCTGAGCAGTCATTAAACAACACAGAAAACTGCATTCTTGTATTGGAGGACTGAAAGCCACAAGACATTGGGCAAGTTCAAGAGAGCACTCAACCAGCGAGGGGAGGCTGAGGGACCACGACTTGCTCTGCCTTGGGAAGAGACAGCTTGGGGGGTGGGTCACCCAGCAGCCTCCCAGTGACCACAGAAGAATCCTCAAGGAGATGGTCATCAGTGTTACATCATGGCAGCACAAGAGACAACTGGTATAAGCTGAAACAAAGGAGGTTCAGACCAGCTATAAGGGCAGGCAGACAGAAGTGCAGATTGCCCAGAAAGCCTGTGCCATCTAAGTCTTTGAAGGTTTTCAAAACCCTACCAGATCAAGACCTGAGCAACGTAGTCTGACCTTGCAGCTGATCCTGCTTTGAGAGAGTAGAATGGATGAGAAACCTCCCAAGGTCCCTTCCAACTGAAACTATCCTCTCCCTATTCTGTGCTGGAATTTTATAAGTTATATGTATAAAAGATCTTTTTCTCAATTGAGTATCATCTATCCATCAACTTCCAGTTCAGTCTCTTGCAATACCTGTGAAGGAGGACATTTTAAGTATGAGCAAATACAGTAATTTCATATGTAGGAGCATTAAATAAACTGAAAAATACTAACTGAAGTGATATACTCTCCAAGCTAGTCTCATTTAAACTGTGAAAAATCAGAGCATTTCTTCAAAATGGATCATGAAAAGGATTTACTTGTTTCCTTTTTATATTATATACTTTTTTTTTAAAAAATCAAAGTATTTGCAAATAAATATAACCAGGCCAATTTAAACTTCAGATTTCCCAAACCTTAAAATCAATTAAAGTATTTTTTGTAATTAAACAGATTACAGTAGAAACATCTGCTTCAACTGGACATTTTCCAAAGTATTTACAATTCAAATTTAGCTGTATTGTTAAAAAAAATAATATATAAAAAAACCAAAGCCAGTAATCAGAGGAGAACATGACCAAGTCTTTACTTACGCCTGAGCAAATTAAAAACTAATTTAACTGCAAGAAGGTATTAGCTGTTGAAATAACATCTTCAGCTGATGTTTGAAGTTCAAATCTGTCATCTGCCCCTTCAAAAAAAAAATTCAGTCTTTCTTCAAAATCTCCAAGAGTAGAAAGAAATAAAGTTATAAGGTGAAATATAAGCTATTATCATATTTCACAAGTATTGAGACTGCAGATAATCCCCTTTCAGATGGACACCTCTGTCCCCATTACTTTACAATTTCACAACAATTTAAACATTGGAAGGAACTGAAGGAAGTAACCCCATCTCTCCCTGTATCCCCATAATACTTATATCTGCTGCTGTGCTACCTACACTCTTGCTGCTGGCCTCTGGACGGGCATCCAAACACAGAATAATCTAGCAGAATGATTAATCTCTAAATTCCTGAAGCCCATGCCACCCCACAAACACTTTTTCTGGCCTCATTGTCAGAGTAGTAACCAAAAACCATTCAGAACAAACCCCTGCATTTAGATTAAAAAAAAATAAATTCTTTTTGAGTGTAATAAAAAAAAGCAGCTTTATAGATACTATTTCATGTTATCTATACTCAGTATACATTTGAAAAGCATTTGGTCTTCCAATGAATACAAGAAAGACAGGTTTTTTAGACATTTAAAACTTAAATAATGTATATACATATATATACAAAACTTAAATAATACATATATATACAAAGTAGTCAATTTTACCATTGAACATTTGATGCTCAAATATTTCTGTCATCATGCTTATACAGTCCTGAAACAAGCATTTTGAAATCAAAGAAACTACTGAAATGAACAACGATAATAGTTTTAGAGACCTCCAGAGAAATATTTAAGCCAAGGGGAAGAACCATAGAGGCAAACATGCAGTTAAATTCAACACAGGCAGAGACACAATCTTCAAAAAGAGTAACATATACTGCATTACTACAATGACAGCCAAAAAGTAAACAGGAAATAATTTCATATAAGAGAATTTTTTTTTCCACAGCAGGGTTGACAGATTCTAAACTTAAATATAACAAAAGCCTGAACCCTGCACCAAGGTCAAATACGCATCTAAATGAGGCTCAGAAGCAACAAGACATTTACGTCATAATTACATAGTTACAATATTAGTACACTTGAAGGTCTAAGATACATATGATCGATAGCTCTTACTTCAGAAATGACGCAGTCTGTATTACTGCATGCCTCCATGCATATTCTGAATTGTACAAGGTTTTACTACACATGTACTGAAATACTCACCATTAAAGAGTGAAGTTTAATAAACATAGAGAAACACAAGAAAAGAGTATATGAAATAATATGTAACTATATAAACAGTAAATTAGCTGTATTAAGCACTGACTGCACATAGAGTTTACTCAGTAGCTGAAATAATGACTACTATAGCTTTAAGCCTAAAGAGTTTGCAGAGCAAAATATTTGGCAATATAATACAGTATTTTCAGAATCCCTACCTCTGATTATTAAAAAAATAAGTGTAGATTTCCTTGAGACAGGGTTTCTCTACAACTGGAAGGTGGAAGAAAAGAGGGTAGGCAATTGTAAAAAGGAGCTGATGATATAATAAGTTAAGAGTTCTTTGCATCTTGGTGCATATTAAAATAAGCCATTCTTTCATTTTCTACTTAAGTTTTATGAATCTTTCATTGGCTTTTTATCAAAACATCAAAATCTAGTTCAGTGAATGACTAGTAGCAACACTAGTTTAACTTGAGTTCCTGCTGGCAACAAAATCCTTAATAATTGGTACAGATTAACCTTGAGGAGCAGAAATAGCACTGCAAAGAGAAGCTCCGGCAACTACATGTGAAAGAAAAATAAATGAAAAAAGTGCATCTGCTATTCTAAGTAATCCATTTTAAGTAATTCAACTCAAAGGCAGAGAAAGACCTAGTGAGAAAGGGATGTGAACAGCAACAAGTAACCAAGCACTCAAAGGCAGAACTGTTTTTGTGATGGACTAGTGTTTACAAGTAGAAACAGACCATTCTTAAATTTGCGATGAGTTTTAATGTTATTTCATATTTAGTTTAAAACATTTATTTTCACTATATTTATGCATATTCCCAGTTTGATTTATTAATTTTCTCTATTTCAGGCAAAAAAATCTCTCATATGACAGAATTGTGGAAAAAACGTGAACTTTTTTTTACTATTTTAGTTAATTCTTCTGACAGTTTTTTGACATCCTTCCAAACTTTGTTCTTTTCAAAAAAATCAACAGTGAGCTAAACATAAAACTCAATTTCTGAAGGCGTCTACCTTAAAAAAATGGTACTACTATAGGGTTGTATTAAGCTAGACTGATTTATTACCTTTAAGAACAACATAAGGAGCTTGTTCAGTTTACGAGAAAAGATTAAGTTATTTTTAGCTTACAATCCCACAAATTTAAGCCTGGATATTCAGTTAGTAGTGTTCTGCGTTATTCACAGTAAAAAGTTCTCAGGGAGAAACTACTTTCCCCAATGCTGCTTGTGAAACCTCATTCTACAGTGAGCTTCTTCAAACACTGCTCAGCAGGCCCACTAGTGACACTCACATTCAACTGGTAACAGAGGTGAAATGCTGCTTACACAAAACCAGCTTTTAGTTGGCAGAGAGAGCAGTATCACAGAAGCAGCCAGGAAGGAATCTTGGTACAAAGATGAAGTAGCAGATGCTTCCTGGAATGAAGTAGACCCAGCTAGGCCTTAGAGAATTCAGGCAAAAGTTTGACCAAGTTAAACACTAAAAATATAAGAAACAGGTAAAAAGGAACATCATCTTTCAGTTTATCTATCTTCCATGGCTTTAATTACCTTTAATTCCACATTAATTCCATTACTGACACATTTGTGCATCTAAGCTGCTTAAAGCAGCACACCTGCATGTGTTAAATAGCAGCAGCAACTTTTTCTTTGTACCTGGATACTCTCTCTAGCATTTTCTCAGCATGCACCGATCATGATGCAGAACACAAGCTTGCTTTTTTTTTTTTAATTACTGAAAAATACAGAAAGTTACTGTCTTTTACTAACCATGCACTGTCAACTTTTACAACAAATGTAAAACAGTCAAGCCTCTATTGGATTTTTGTAGGCAAATGTGAACAAACTATTTGCTCTGACAGTGTGAGCTCTGCAAATGAACACAAAGACAGTGTTGAACCCAAAGCTGTAACTCTTGCTGAAAAGACAGGATGCATCAGCTGAAACATGTATTGCTTACAGCTGACTTCAAGAACAGAGACCATGTGTCTCGTGTCTGCTCATAATAATATAACATGTAACTATGTATCATGTACAGAACTGAATAATTCAATTTATGTATTGTTGCTTAGGAAAATAAAAATACATGTATTTACATAACATATACTATTCATAAAAAAAAAAAAATGGTGCTCAGTCTTAAGCTACTGAAACACTTGCCAGTGTCTTTATAAAGAGGAAAGCAGTCCTTGCACTGCACAGTCAGAATGGGCCTAGGTAAGACTAGTGGTATCATGTAGGCTGTTTCAGTGCCTTTGCTCACCTGTTCTCAATAATGGACATTGCTGAACTTGTTATTCTCACTACTCAGCTAACAGGACTCCATGAATCACACATTCCAGCTTCTGCTTTTCCCACGTCAGGTGGGCATGTCTCAACAGTGCCTAGAACCATTTCTGTAACTACTGATCTCTTCATAGGTGTCATGCAAAAGCTGAAAAAAGCTAAACCAGAAAGAAAAAAACATGAATTTACATCTAGAATCTAACTCTCTCTTCACAAAATTATCAAAGAGCCTTTTCATTTATGTAACAGCCAGAAGATGCAAAAATAGACAATGGAAGGAAGAAAATGGAGAGACCAACTCATTGATAGTGCTTCCTTGAAAGTATGGGTATATGATAACTTATTTTGAGAAATTTAACTGAAAATGTAATTTGCAACGATGCTAAAGCTAACAGAAGATCTGCATACAAGGCTTCCATAGCAAGAATTAAAAAGTGTGCTAAGCTTCAGTCTCTGCAGCTTGCAAGTGAGAAACTGAGGAAGACAGACTAATCATATCACAGGACACAGAAAACTCTCCCACTTCTGCTTATTTGCAATATATACCACATCATTGCTTACAAACAATAGAGGAAAAAAAAGTCCTAAACCCACATGCTTTTCAGTGTCTCTTTTTTGATAATTAAAAGAATCAATCTTTAATACTGGTTCAGTTACTTTAAATCTTAACCCTTAAATCTATAAATCTATAAAATTCACCAACCTCACTGTCAAGGAGCAGCAAGAGCTGGGTTACTCCACAAGCAGGGAGCCACGGATGACCCCAGCACAAGAGGTGCCTCCTCAGCAGAGTACAGCCCTGAAGTATCTGAGCAGGTTGAGCAGAGCCACAAAATGACAGTAACAGATCCCACCAACAGTGAGCAGCAGGCAAAGAAATGAGCCAAGGTCAGCCTATGAAATCCCCCTGACAATACAGGACCAGTCAGGAGCAGGGCCGGAGGCAGGCACACAGGGCAGGATTAGGTGCTCAGCCTGAGCTTGAATAGAGCTCCAGGGCCCATGGGCAGAGGGCATGGGCTGGGGTCCCAGGTGATGCTGGCTAGGGCAATTAAGGCCTGTTAGTGCCCTTGGAGCCTTAACACTTAGCATATTTATTTTTTTTAATTCCACTAACCGCAAATTAAAAGTCAGTTTTCACTAAATTTGTTAAATCCTTTTGTGTTCCACAAGGTTTAATTCATTTTGGAATAAAGTGGTATTTAAATACTTGAACAAGATCTAAGCAGCTGAACTACAAGACTTAGCACTGGAAAAAAAAAATGCTTTACATACATGTCTCTGTCTTATATTAAGAATTTTCCCTTTTTTATGGCTGTTGTACATATTTTCAAAGAGACTGCATAAAAATAAGGATACTTGTCAAAAAAAAAAAAACTGAAAGGAAGCTCAAAAGAGTTCATCTTTGCAGACAGCACAGAGACAAAAATTAAAAAAAAAAAAAAATCAATATGAAAGGCCCAAAACAAGATGACTTGAGAATGCACAGAAAGATGCTAGGCAGCAGGGTAAGCAATAGCAAGTAATTCTGCAAAACAGCACAAATGAGAAGGAAGCATCAGAAAATTTTGTGGGTTAAAGGTAAGAACTCAATAAGATAGACCACAGAACATTTGTGGCATAAGCGATAAAAATTAATAGTAAATCCTTCCCCAAGCACAATGGGAGCAGGAAAAATGCCAGGAAGCATGTAGCACCTTCTGAGGAGTGATGTATAAGAGCACAAGCAGAAGATAAACCAGCAGCTGTCATTAGGGTAGGGAGCTTCCTGTGCTGACATTCCACTTCAGCCGAAACCAGGACAATGAGGGACTCAGAGGGCTAGGCTCAAACCTTCACAGAGAAGGCTGTGAAACTAACACACAAAGATGCTTAAGGAAACAAAGCTGCCACAAAGGGTAAGATCCATCAGGAGGAAGTAAGGGGCTAACGCATGGAGCAGTAGCAGATGGTCAGCAGTAGCAGAGAGAAGTCACTGGTGGAACTCTGCAAAGACTGCTGCTGAAATCAGAGATGTTCAATTGAGTGTTCTAGATATGAACTACATGGCCCATTATTAAATTATCTCAAAGATTAATAGGAAAGTAACCAAATTTGCTGATAATACTTAGCTATTGAAGCTAAGAACAAGAACCAAACACCTAATTAAAGAGGAAACATGACCTGTAGCACAGGAATTATCTCAATCATAATTTACTGGACATTGGAATACTGTTTCAGGGAAGTTTCAAAGATCTTCACTTTGCTCTTACTTTCTTTTGGCATCTTTGACTACTGTTGTGGGAATAACCACAAAAAATACCTACAGATTACGACTAGGAATTCACATCAGCTGGAACACCATGAATTCCCCAGTGACTAACCATTAAGCTCAGCTAGAAACATTCATGCTGTTTTAACAAAAGACCTATCTAAAAAGGAAAAAAAAATGTCTCACATTGGGTGAGACAGGCACCTAATTGCATTGAGACTCCGCTTTTGCAACACATACAGATCTTCAAATTACTCGCCTCATTTGGTTATTTCCAATTCATTTAGACTCAGATTAAACTGTATATACTAGCAGAAGGCTGTATTAGAATAACGGAGACAGGTGTTATAGCTAGTATATTTACAAGACTTTCTGCTGTATTATTTTGTGACAAGGTCTACACTNCAAACTTGAAATAAGTTTCCTTTTGAGAATTTTTTGCCTCATGGGCATTTTCCATTCTCATCTGTAATGGAAAACATAAAAACACTTTCCCATTGGGCAAAAAAAAAAGTAAGCTTTGGCTANTGAAGATGACTGCTTCTGTGTCGCTTGAACTGCCTGTCATAACAACCTTTTTTCTGATCTCTGCATAGTCAGCATCTTATGAACTTCCCTTTTTAAAATAGATTCTTTTTCTCTCAATTGGTCGCTACAATTAGGTAACTGCAGCACACGTTTCACTGTGTTATACTTTATGTCTGTTGGAACAGCCTAAAGATACTAAATTGGTGGCAGACTGCTTTTTAAAAATCACATTTAGCCAAGAACATACAAAACGTTCTGATCAGCCCTAGCAATTGATAATTGACCCTCAAAGCAGCCTCAACCATATTTTCCACTTTAAAGAAAAAACAAACCTTTAAGTTGGTTGAGATCCATCCCTCCAACACAATACATTCCTTACTGTGCAATACTCCATAGCTGGCACATCAAACTTACATTTTCCTATCTTCCTATCTATGAAGTATAAAAACCAGTTGTTTAAAAAATATAATAAAAACAAAAACATAATTTTAAAAATTGTTCCACTGTTTGTTAAGGGAATTGCAGGTCCATATGCCTGATCCCTATCCTGGGCAAAACAGCAGGGACCATAACAGAAAGTTGAGTTAGTAGAATATGTGGATAAAGATGATTTATATTGGAGGAGTCAACATGGCTTTTTTTTGAAGAGAAGCCTGGAAACATACTGTCATTCTGTGACAAACAACAAGCACATGGTTAATGATGTTCCACAAAGGAATTTGCAAAGATTTCCAAAAGGATTTCAAACAAAGCCAAAATCATTCACTATGGTTTTGGGGTTTGCTTTGTTTTAAAAAGAAATCAGGCAACCACCTAAGATAACAAGAAAGGCATAAGTCGTGGATTGTAAATCCTTGGAATTCAGTTCAAAACATGTAAAAACGGTCAATCAGGAGCAGTCAACAAGGATTTACAAAAACCAAATCATGCTCCATCAACCTAATTTCCCCCTGTGACAACATTACTGTCTATGCAGATAAGGAAAGAGTAGTCAATGCAATATACATTGACTTCTGTGAAGCTTTTGACCATTTCACACAGCTTTCAGATTTGAAAGCTGAGGAAGCCTTCCAGTTGATGAGTAAAAACACTGAATTCAGTGACTCACAAGAGATTCCCTCTGGCATAATGAATAAAGCACAAAGGCATGGAAAGCATTCTGCACCGTTTGAACAATGCACTTATTACATTAGATACAGCATAAAACCATGAAATATATGCTATAAAGCAGCACAGTGGCTCAATGGCACAAAGCATACACATGGCAGAAAGAAAAACAAATAGCTAGATATTAACTAGAGCCTTAAAAGGCAGCTTCAGAACAGCAATCTAATTCAGGAATTAGATTAACAGTCATTATCATCTCTCTCTCTCTCCTGTTCAAAATCCTTCTTTTCACTTATTAGCAGGACCCGCTTACGAAAGGTACATGAAATTGAGGTAGTTCAGTGAATCCTAGTTTGGTAGGGTTTGTTTGTTTCCTGGTTTCAAGTGTCTCCTAATTCCCTGGAGTTAAGCAAGAACATGGTTGGTTGGTTCCATATGACAATTTACACTAACCAAGGATGTGTCAGTAAAGACCTGTGGCTAGCAAGCAAACTACATCAAGCAGTAAGCAACCTGATTATCCATCTTTAATAAAGGTTAAAAACATAGGACATATTTATTAAAACAAAGTGTTTTGACAAACTTGAAATAAGTTTCCTTTTGAGAATTTTTTGCCTCATGGGCATTTTCCATTCTCATCTGTAATGGAAAACATAAAAACACTTTCCCATTGGGCAAAAAAAAAAGTAAGCTTTGGCTAGGTGTCTAATCAGATTACTCAATTAAGAGACAACACTATATCTGATATCTTCTATCTCCTTCTTTACCACTGCTAAAAGGAAGTTAGATAGGAATATACTAGTATTCCCAAAAGATAAATTATTTTACCACTTGCCCAGCAGTCCCTCTGAAGCTCCATTTCAAGTGCTTTCATTGATCCTGATTATCTAGACAAACTGGTACACTGGTGTCTGACAGCCAATTCCCCCATGTCTTCCTTCTCATAGTTGTTTTACATTGTTTTCATGTAAGTTAATTGTTTACACACAATATTGGCCTTTTCTGGTATTAAGCACAGTTCCTACTTTCATAGCTAAATAGAGTTATTATAGGCTGTGCCAAGAAGCTACGGCATGCTATTCAGTAAAATTAGAACAAACAGAAAAATTTGTCATCACATAAAATGCAACACTAATTCATTTTTCATGATTGGAAAAATATAATTATAGAGCATTTCTAATATAAAGGACTTTGCTGCATAAACTTAACACATTTTGCAAGTTCCAACTAATTAAAAATTATTTTAAAAGTGAATGGTTTTAGAATGTTGTATGAAATAAAGGTGTGAGAAGAATGACAGAAATTTCACTCATGCTTATTTGTAAACAGCCAACTGGGATACAGAGACTGTTTATGAGGTTTCTGAATATATCAAGAATAAATGTAATCACATAAAATTAATGATGATATATATAATTCTAAAGCCGTTTCAGTAAATTACAGAAAGTCACCTGCATGAACACCTAACAAGAATAGAGTTAAGATTTGGTCAAATTACCTGAATTTAAACAAAAATACTTACTGACAAATATTCTTCACTGAAAACATAAGAAACAGAACAATAATGAAAATACCCTTGAATCGGTGCTCTGGGTTTATTTAGTTCAGAAGCCCATTAACTGCTTCTTTTCTCCNAGTCTAGAAGACTCAATATGGTAATAAGAGGAAGAATAATTCCCAAAGATGGGAATTTCTTCCTCCCAAAGGAAGTTCATATGAACTCTTCTTTCTCACTCCTTTAAGCAATTTCAGCTCAACATCTTCCCACAGTGCCCAAACCAGGATGGCCAGGAAACCTGTACAGAATGCAGGTATGGAGCCATGAAGAATTTCACAGAAAAGAAATCTCACTTAAAACTTATTTTCAGACAACTAGTATCTATTTAAAAAATACCTCAATAGCAAATTTATCAAAACTGTTATATTCTATTAAGTTAATCATACAGCAGTGTAAGTCTGTAACATTCACTTTGGTGGTCAGAAGAAAAGAATTGTACTCTTGGGGCAGGCTAAATGCAGAATTAATTTGTTTTTCACAACACATCCCAGCTGTGGACTGAATATTCAAATGCCATTCAGAACTGCCAATATCATCATTCCTGTTTTCCCTTGTTGCTTCTCTCATTGTACTAATATTACATGGGGTTTCCTCTGAACTGAGACAATTTTTTATTCTGTCAGTGACGAGTAATCATACCACTTTATTTCACAGGTATTAGCTTTTTCAGAAAAAATATAAAACAAATCTGGAGATTGCAAAATATTAAGAAAATTATGAAGACACGCCAAATAACTTCAGAAATTATGAAGAACTTGATTTCAAACAAAAGAAATCTTAAAACTTGCAAAAGCCATCTTTAATGGAGTCAGATAAACTAGGGTACTTCATAGTAATGATATTCAGCATTTGCACTGCAATTATTTAACAGTATGCAGTCCAAGTCAACAGCAAGAGTCTAGTTTGCATAGAGCATTCACAGAAAAGGGCAATTTAAGAGCAAAGGATGTAATTTAAACATAGCGAACAGGAAAATATATAAGTTCGACAACAGTGAACACTTCATTTAATTCCACACATCTCAGAAGTTTAGGCACCTAATTTAAGAATCTAGCATTATCAGATAAACAAGTCTGAAAATTTGATAGCACTAGAAATTGAATTCAAAAATGAGGAACTTTCTCGTCTTTCAGAAGACTGAGAGGAAAAGCAGAAGGAAAGAGGGTATTGCTGATCCACTACCATTTAAGTAGGACGCATAGAATCCCAAAAGCGCAGTGGTTTGAATAATCACTCAAAAAAAAATGTAAGACTTACTATCCAGCCAGAAGACTTTTAATCCATCCTGCCTCACCAAGTGAGTATTAAGCTTTTTTAGCAAGTGAAGTAAGATATTTTACTTCATATTCTTCCTACTGTTCCAGAATTGTAATACTGCATAGCAAACACTTTATAACCAGAATGGACAAGAGAGGGAATTCATGAAGCAGTATTCTCCAAGCCCTCTGGCTGGAGCACTTATCTGAGAAAGGTGACATCTATCTATCAATCAGCCACTGAAGACTCAGGTGGGAGTCTGTTCTCTGATGTGGCATGAGATGCTGAGATATTCAACTGGTGAGGTTTTCTCACGTATGACGATAGATGTCTTGGAAGTTTATATTGTACACACTGATTTTCATTCTTATCTAGGCTCCTAGACAAGTACCTAAAGATCATCCTTCAGATACCTTACTTCCTGCATAATTGTTGTTCTAGGATTCTGGGCTTAGTGTCTTGCCCAGAAAGTAGCAGTAAATAGGGTTTCCAATAGTGACTTAGCATTCATAAACTTTACAAAGAGAAGAGACTGATTATGACAGCAAACTATCTGTCTCCAAAACCAAAATGCAAGTGTAACGCAGAAAATAGAGCAAAAAATGCAAATTCCTTTTTCGCCTTATGAAGATCCCCAATGTTATACTTTTAGAACTCACTTGCCCTCTACCAAACTAGATATTCTGTTACTGCATTCCAGTTCTTTCTCCCTCATGCTAATTCAGCAATAAACTCAAAACATCAGAGGAGAAAAAAAACAACCAAATAAAAAAAGAGATACACAAGAATCACTTTATTTTAGAATTTAACTATCAAGCCAACTACATGGGAGCTGTCCAGCTGGGTTTCCCCACCCCCCCCCCCGCCCCCCCTTACCCTTTTTTCTTGGAAAGCTCCTTCTTTCAGGTTCTAAAACACAGATCATTAGAAAAAGTGAATGGTCATTAAAGTTACCAAATAAGAAACCTTAACACTCAATGAAACAAAGCTTTGGACTTTTTTTAATGGCTATTAGGGATACAGACCATACAATACTAATACACAAAAATTCAGTTCTTACTTATCTATAAGAACAAGAAATATCTTCATGATCAATTACAGAAAATAAGCCTTTTGCAGCTACAGCATATGTTAGTTTCTTTCAGACAATAACTAAAAAAATGTAATATAGATATATTCCACTTCAGAGAGACAGATTAGTAGCTCATTTTACACAGCTGTAATATGTTGTATTTTCAATATTGTTTCTTAAACAGAGATAGTTATTTTCTAATGGAATTCTGTAAAGTGCTAAATACTATCAAAATGTTTCAGAGGTGAGAAATCAGATATTTCAGGGCACATTACCTGGGAAGGTTAGCTTCCACTGCCTGCAACTTCAGGACAGACTGTCATCATGTCAGCAATTATACAGCAACTTGGGTGCACAGCCTTTCTGTGCTCAGGTTTCCACGTCTCCTTTCTCTGAACAGGAAGCCCGAATGCACTTAGGAGCACATTCACTAAGGAGAAATCTGAGAGTGCCTCTGCCCAAGAGCACATGAAAGCTCAGAGCAGGAGCCTGGTCTATGAAGACTTCCAGCTCCTGGCTGAAGAACTGGGACCTTACTAGAGTGCAGATAACTATGAGCAAACTGCCTTAAAAATCTACGAACTCTTCAGCATATCTCCTTTGTCTCATCTGCTGCACAATTGTTATTCATTAAAATACTGATTGCTATTAGCAATGCGAAACAGGCCACAACACGAAGTTCTATCAATACTTTCTGATCTTGTACAGGTTTTGATTTTTGTGTGGTTTTTGTTTGGTTGTTTGGGGTTTTTTAAGTATTTTGGCTTTTTCCATAATATTTTTTTTTCAATTATTGTTGGGTTTTTTTAACCTAAAAGGAATAAAAGTAAGAAAAATTGCTTTACTCCAAACTGGAAACAAACAAACAAACAAACCCTTTTAAAACTAGCTATCTACACGTTTTCACATATTTCTTGTGAATTAGAAATAAAGTTGCTAACCTGAAACTAGCACCCAACACCTCTGATGAGACACAGTTAAGTAGTCTTTTTCCCTGCTTCCCACGCTGAAGACATGAAACTTGGTTCACCTCTTCTCTGACTGAACTCTGTACCTTTTTGGATCTGGACATGGAAGCCTTTCTGGCCTGGGTGGAAACACGGGCAGCATGTTATCCATAAAACCTGGCTGCATTCTAAATAACTCTCCATCATGCTCTATCCAAAAGAGATTAATGAGACAGATTTCCCCTCTGTCTACTGCTCTGCATGTTTGTGTTCCATGATGAAATCATGAAGAGCTTCAGGGCAGAATTAATAAAAATTGATTAAAACAAACTAGATCTCTATTTTTCTTCATTTGTGCCTGGGAAACACATTGATACATTACATTAAATTTCATTAGTAAAAGGAACAATTTAGGATGCATGAAATACCCTGATTAATATTATTTTTCTTTGAGTATCTTGTATTCTTACTATAAGATTAAGATCAACTCTTTTTCCCCCCCTAGGAATTCTAATAATAACTACACATTTTCTTAATATTCATATTATTGAAAACGTAAGGATAAGGGACTGGTAAAGAGTCTTCCACTGGGAAGACTCCAAAAATATAACTTTGCTCATTAAATTGCATAAGCTTTCAATCCATCAACTGAAAAGATGAAGTAATGAATAAATATTACACACAATGATAAAAATCCAGAATCTTGGGAAAGTGGAAAGAGAGGGGAGGAAAACTATAGCCATATTTCTAAGTTCACAGAGCACAGAATTGCAGAGTTCAAGCTGAAGCGATGGCTTATCCTTTCCACCGCAGATTTGTGAGATAAGATTTAAATCTGCTTTACTGCTTTTCCCAAGGACTCCCAACACTCAGCAGCAGCAGAAGGTGCAGTTGGGATTCTTTGCACATCTCATTCTGACCACAGGGATTCTCAAGAATGCCAGTCTTCTCAGGTCGTCTGACTTCACAGCCTCTAAGTCATGTACACTGTGGGAATACGTATTTACAGCCATTCTTCTTCTGAGGAAGTACTTTTTTTCCCAAAGACATTTTGGGTTTTATTTAGCAAACATTATCAAGTATTGTAGGCATTCTGTCTATTCCCAGAAATAAGTTTGCCAGTTTTGTCATTTCCAAACAACTTCCTTACAGCCCAAGAGTGAAATTCCATAAATCAAGTTAAAATCAAGTTATAGTCTTGAAGCTGATCCACAGCATCTTTGGTGTTAGTAACAAAGGATTATGCATGAGTTTGACTAATTTTATTTACTTTTATGTTTAAATTTGTAATGTCAGAAAAGATTGTAAATTCTTTATCAGTATTAAAACACACACTTATACTGTACTTATTTTTATAAATATGTCAGCACTACTCTCATATTTAACATAGCCATACTAGCTTACACAGAAAAACATCTGTCCTTTAATTCCTCACCCCCAGCACACTTTCAAATAATGCCAGATGCACAGTACTCCATATCTATTTTCTCCAAGCCTGATGTTAATCTTAAATCCAGGATGATGTTTGTTTTCTATTTCAGGGCCCCAGAAATGTAAAAAAACCTCTCTAATAAAGGAACTATTCAGACGATAAGTGATGCTAAACAAAGTACCATTTCTATTTCACTTTAACAGTAGACATGTCCAACCACTACCACCATTCAAAATATATATATAAAAAAAAACCCAACAACGTTTAGTCCAACAGTCCTATTTAGGTACCCAATATACAAAACCCCTTTCCTACAACACCAGGCATATGCAGACATAATAGCATTCTTTCCATTTACTTTCCAAAACAAACAGCCTTGGAGATGAAAACACACACTTGTCAGGATGATGTCCCCAGTGTTAATACCAATTTTGTGGAACATATGCACTAAAAATCATAAAACAGTTTTTCAGGGTCAAGAGAGACTTCAGGGAAAAAAGCTACATTTACCTCATCTGAATAAATGATAAAGAATAGAAAAATAGAAATCCATTAACACAGCAAGAAGATCCACATTACATCTGTTTTCAGTAGACTTGACTAATCTTGATTCCATTTCTATAATTGGATATTCTCCATTTTATTGAAGAAATAAATGGCAGATTAGACAGAACCAAGTTTAGATTTGCATTGCAACAGGCAAAAAAAAAAAAAAGGTTGGTCAAACTGCAGAAGTAATAGCAATGAAGTAAGAAAAACTACCAAGGAGTTAAGTTGCTAGGATACTGAGCACTAATGTGAAATCAGATACAGCAATTAAAGTAACACTATACTTCCAGGATTTAAGAACAAAACCATTTATTAGTCTGAGTAAGTAATTAAATGGAATATTGAAAACAGAAGTAAATGACAGAACGCAGTTCAAAATACTATGTAGTCAATTTGGTATCAAAACCTTGAAAGGTCAGTTGATACACAATTACAAAGACATATCAATTTGACAGTAGCAAGTACAGATTACAGATTAGAGCCTACATTTTCACTTACACCATCAACATGGTCTTTGGAAAGTTGTAGTTTAAAAATTTTCTCGGTGTTGCTGAGAAGCTAATAGTGGCAGAGAACAGCAAAAGCCAAGTGCTCAATCAAAAGAAAAAAACCCACAAAACCAAAAAAACTTGCTTGGCATCTACCTGAAAAATTAATGTAGGACTCTTCCAGTAGAGCTGCATGGATAATAACAAAATAGTCCACCAGAAGAATTCTGTAATAGGGTGAAATAAATTTAGTCCCTGCTTCTTCAGAGTTTTAATCCCCTTTTGTTTTCTAACTAAACTCAGCTTAGATCTCTAAATCAGTACTCAGATCTCCCTCCATCTTACTAGGGTATATAAAAGTACCCAAACACTCCTTCTTTAACAGTACCAAACTAATGTCCATTCAGCACTTAATTTGGACACTGCTATGAGGGGTATATAATGATTATGGGAACTCACAGCAAATTACAAAATTATTGATACATTAACTACACTTTTAGATAATTTTTATTTCCCAATCTCAATCAATCATTCTCAGAATACACCTGAAGACAGGATTTCTGTCTTCTGGGGAAAATAAAAAAAATTTAAAAAAAAGAATATTTTCAAAATGAGGAAGACCTCAAAAGCAAGGTTTCTTTGTTTCACTTTTGTTTTCCACTTTTTTTACTCCACTTGTATCTTGGCCTACACACTGGAAGTGAGAGTTTTAACTATTTGGGAAGTGGATCAAAGCAACTGGTTTGTATATAGAACCTCAAGTAAGCCTCTGCAAAGTATCTTATTTAGTTAGCTTTTATCTGCTTAAATACCATAGCT
Source organism: Syrrhaptes paradoxus (assembly GCA_013400615.1). Classification (NCBI taxonomy): domain Eukaryota; kingdom Metazoa; phylum Chordata; class Aves; order Pterocliformes; family Pteroclidae; genus Syrrhaptes; species Syrrhaptes paradoxus. The sequence continues at coordinate 29,911 of VZTO01022247.1, forward strand.
GTGTGAGAAGAAATTCCTCAAAAGAGTGAAACTGATTAAGTAACAAAAAAAATAAATCAATAAAAGTATTGAAAATATTGAAATACAGAATTTTCTCCAACTTGTAGATGAAACAAGCACATCAGCTTACAGCAATGATTTTTCTAGTCCCTAGTAGCATCAAGCTTGCCTTTCTATGAATATGTAAATTATTCTTGATACATTTTAATTGAACCAAGATTTTAAAATTCAGCCATGAGTACAATAAATCAGTGTATCTGGTAATATACAATAATAAATCCTTGACACATTTCTTTAGACATCTGTGATTTCTTTAGGTTTTGGAAATGTTGGCTTCTGTATCCCAGGTATACAAGTTCCATATTTTCATTAGCTTAACTGAATTTACTTTCCTATGTTTTGTATTTTATTCGACCAGCTAATAGGAAGTTGAAGCACTTTTTAAGGGTGGTGAGACTCAGAAAATCTTCAAAGTTTCAACTGAAAACCCTAAATGAGGGAGCTACATGTCCAAAAAGATCATCTATATGATGATCACTACAGTGGCCCAATAACAAAGCTAATAATGTTCATTGTCAATATACCGAATGTATAGGCAATATATTGAAGAACTATTACAAGTTTTAACTTCAGAATAGAACTTCCTGCCTTGACTCTTTTAAGTAATTTTTTGGAAGACTTGCTGACATACAGACACTCCTTCTCACTCCAGTTTCACTACAATTTTGTCTTTAACGTACAAATGAAATTCCAGCTAATAAATTGTGTTTATCTCTTCCCTTACTTCATAAACACTGCATTTCAATATGGCTGCATTTAAAAATAAATTCAGAGTATAGTCTTCCACAGAATAAGTTCAGTATGAGAAATTATCTTTCCCTCCATTAAAATGATCTTTTATGAAATCTATGGTCTATTGAAACAATAAACTATCCACACATAATAAAAGCTTGGGAACTTGGAAAAAAAAAATACAGGGTTCACTCTGCAGTAAGATGTGATGACAGAAATCACTATCTTTCTATCAAAAGCCATGATATGGCAAAGCACTTCAAGCACCTACATTATCACACCCCTCTTCAACAAAGTACATAAAACTGTTATCCCTTCCAAGTAAACCAAAACTCAGCCACTGCATGTAAGGCCCAGTTATTGGTCTAGATTTTCTACAGTTGCTTCGCTCATGCATCAAAACAATACCCATTCCTTAATTTATGCAAACACACACATACATAGTTCTGATAAGCAAGGAGGAAGCTGCATTCACAAAAGGATCCAGTAAGCTCCTTGCTGTCCCCTCCCAAATACCCTAGTGGTGGATAAGAGAGAAACCAGCCATTTCAGATGGTTTGGCCAAAGGGGAGAAAAAGAAAAAAGTTTGCTTTGACCTACTCTGACACGTAGAAAAGCATGCCCATGACTTTTACTGTTATATTTTTCACTTTCACCTAAAAGATCCAAGACATCCATTAAGTAAGAGGGAAGGGAAAGGTTTTGGGGTTGTTTGGTTTTTTCTAACCTTCTAAATTTGACAAATAATGTCAGACAGACTCCAAGGATGGATAAGCGAAGAGCATTCTTAGCTCATGCAAAAGCCAGACATGAAGCTGAGAAAAGAGTTAGACAGTAGAGAATTATTTCCACTCTAAAATGGTAATTATGCAACTTTCTAATTTTTACTTGGATGCACTCAAGTTATAAATAATTCCTTTTTCTGTACTTGCAGGATAACATAAGACATAGTATTTTCTTATTTCTGATTATCGACCTGATTTCTAGAAGGTGAAGAAGTCAGCCCCTCCTACACAAGTTAAGCAGCTATGCAGCAAATGCAGCTCTCACATACAGTTGCCCTTTTACCAAGCTGATCATATCCAGCCACTTTTCAGCTCTCTGAACTCACTAAAGAACTGAAACAAAATGGCCATCTTCTCAATTTTCAGCCTAACTACATTCTCTCTCTTCACTTATTCCTTCTCACATAGTCAGAAAATGAAAACTCATCTCTGGGCAGGTTGTGGAGCATAACCTTTTCAAAAATACTTTTGAAATATGCAAATTTATCCCTGTGGACATGAGGTTATGTAAGAATCGAGCTTAATGAACTTGTGCCCAAGGTGAAGAAAAATAATGACATGGCTTCTTGATTGCATGGATACCTCTGATGTAAAGACAAGTAAACGAACAGCTTTTTTTTTCTTACATACCTGAAATCTAGAAATTGAGATTTAGAAGCCTCTTCCTAGGCAGCAAAGCTAATGTACATTACAGCTCCATGTACACAGTAAACATGAGCTAACACAAATCCTACATATCAGCCAACATGAAGCCAATTAAAAAAAAGTAAACCTCCCCTAACCTTCAACACTTATAAAGACTTAGTTAAGGGTTGATGAAACAGAATTGAACTGAAATATTTTTAGACACGGCAGAAATGCTGAAAAAAGGTAAGTATGCTATTTATATTCCATTTTTTTTTCTGTGAAGTGCTGATTTAGTTGGAGGCATACACTCAGTCCCTGAAGTTCCAAAGCTTGCTAAGGTCAAAATCACTCATTAAGGTCAAGTATTATCATTAGTAGAACCAAATATCATAAGCAATAGCACTACACAAACTTAAGTAGAAGGTAGTGTCATGAAGGCTGCTATCTTACAACCATGTCAGAATACCAGTCCAATAACAGAAAAGCCAACATTCCAGCTTGCCATGAAGCATCTGCCTTTTAAGAAAGTCATGACGACAGCGAAGTGACAATCAAGGTTTTTGTTTTACTAATTAAATTTGTGAGAGTATCCTAGTTTACAGAAACTGAAAGAGCTGAGAATTGCTGATGTTTGTTACTGAAATATGCCCTTTAGGTTATTACATTGAAAGCTTCCCATGACAGGAGTCTTTGGAATGCTTACGGGTGGACAAATATTAAATAAACATTAAGACCTCACAAGATTCAAGGAGAGAAGAGTGGGAAAACCAGAGCTTGTTTCTCTCCCTTTTACAGTGTTGGACAATTGAGGAAAAAGCAGGAAAAATGACATTTGATTTTATATTCAAAACAAACAAAATCAGTAATATATGATGGATAAACCAAGAACAAAATGTTAAAATTCTTATTTTATGGTGTTAGCAAAATAGGATCAGGAAAATAATTATCAATATGGACTATATGACTGACCATAACCTAGGAAGAAGGCTATGAATTCAGTCAGTTCTTCCTGATCTTTGCCTATTACAAAATCATCGTTTATTGCACAGTTTATAATAACATAAGCACTCAGAATCTTCTATATATATTTTTTTTCAATTATTTTGATGTATTTTATATACATAGATTTATAAAAATAATAATACTGGTTTGCATATTACAGTCTTTCAAAATAATATATCTGTATTTGAAACATGTTTTGTTCTTTCTTTTACTCACACGTATTTGGTACACTGCCTTGACCCGTTAAGGTATTTGTAACTGTTACCAAAGTTAAGCATCATACTGTCAAAGCATAGTGTTAATATAACAAAGTCTAAATTCGACTACACTTCCAGTTCCCTTTTTTTTTGTAGTAGGTATGGTACAGTCAAAGCAACACTACTCGAAATAATGAAAAACTACACACTGACATATTAAACTGTTCTAGCATTTGTAGTTAACGAAACATTATAAAACGTAATGCATATGTAAAACAAATTCTATGACATTATCAAACCTGCAAATGCTGGCAGCTTAAGATGTCTTAAAATTGGAGCAAAATAATCTTAGTGTCCCAGAACGCTATCTAACTGCAAAGACATACACAGGTCAATAGCACTCCAGCTGTGTCCTGAACCCCATGTTCACGGATTAAACTTTCAGCAGTGCCACAGTTATCTGGCTATGCTGCTACATCACTAAAATGGATAAACAATACATCATTTTATTTATATGTGTTCTTGCTTGAACAATTGCAATGTTGATTAATATAATAGTATAAAAATACATCAACCAAATAGGGTAAGTAGGTCTAAGCACACAGTTTGATTGGCTTCTTTCACCTTCTCTAAACAGGCCCACGGCCATTGCTTTCTCCTCCTCCTTGTCCATATTCCACAGACCCTTGTCTCCTCACCACACACTTCTGCAGCCTCTCTTCCTGCTTGCTCTGATCCAGTCTTGCTGGCACATTCTCTTCCCACAGCTTCTGCTTTGCTCTCCTGTGGGCACGACAGAGTTTCATCATCAGTCCCTCTTCCCTATGGCTCCTCTGCTAACCTTCACCACTCCCCAAAGGTGGTTCTGCCACCTCCTCCCTACCTTCTGCTGTGGCTCAATCCATTTGGCAAAGTGCAGAACCAAAGGTACTCACCAACACAGAGCTGCCCACTGCCTCCAGAGCCTGCTCCCCATTTCTCAGAGCTGCTGGGCACACAAAGGACACCAAAATGAAAACCTGCACTCAGGTGCACGGCCAAACGCAAAAGCTAAGCAACACTGCACACTCTACCTATCACCCTTAAAAAGCCTACTGAAAGACACAGCAGCTGAAGATGCTGACTAACACTGCCATCCAACTGATTTGTAATTTTTAGCATATTTAGAGCATATCTAACAGGTTTAAGTTGGAGAACAAATGCATCCTGGCAAAGTAAGAAATTATGAAAAATTTGGTCATTTTCCTGAGCAAAAATGTTCAGAAGCAATGTAGGAGGATACTGATCTTTCTGGCAACTGACACCATTACAATAAATAATTATTCAGTCTTTGAATTTGTCAGCCCCCGTGTAGTAATTTAAATAAGTTATATAACTTTTTTAATGTGTGCCTGGATTTATTAAGATTTTAACAGATGTCCTTTGTGGTAAACACAGAAAGTAGCCACAATTTTTAACTTTTTTAGCTACTACTTTCTAGTCTGCTCCAACATGAAAGTGAACCCTTGAAAATGGTCTGGTGAAAATGGAACAGGTACCTGATCCTACTGTTTTTTCTTCCTTCAGTAACTATGATGGAAAGAAATCTTCTCTAACCATTATCTTGGTGCTTACTGAAAGAACATAATTATAAATTGACTTGTAGATAGATATGAATCTGTCTGAATACCATATAATGAGTAGATTTCATAAGGCAGCCATTCTGGTGTCTAATTTGCCTTAAGCACATTGTAGTTTCTGATGAAACTCTTCAAAAGATTTGATCTAACATGCTCTGCAAAGGGAACATTTTAGAAGTTTGACTAAGCAAAGGAGAAACTGAAGATTGTTCCTGAACAGCTATTAGATTAAGTGTCCAGTAACATGCTCATAAAATATTCTAGGAGAGTTTACATATATATTCACCAAGTATTAGCACACTTAATGCCCATATACTGACTTATATGATAGATCTAAAAAAAAAAATATTTCCATCTGTATATCGTCTTTTTATGCTACATGAATGAAATCTGGATAAAAAAAGTAAAGCAAATCTCAAATTCTGCATCCGAAGCTGTAGAATATGTTAAGTGTGATAATAGCCATATTGGACAGATGGGGAGGGACTTCTTAAAAGGGCATGCAGTGACAGGACAAGGGGTAATGAATTTAATTTGGAAGAGGGCAGATTTAGACTAAATATTAGGAAGAAATTTTTTACTGTGAGGGTGGTGAGGCACTGGAACAGGTTGCCCAGAGAAGCTGTGGATGCCCCATCCCTGGAGGTGTTCAAGACCAGGCTGGATGAGACTTTGAGCAACATTGTCTAGAGGGAGGTGTCCCTGCTTATGGCAGGGGGGGTTGGAACTAGACAATCTTTAAGGTCCTTTCCAGCCCTAGCCATTCTATGATTCTATGTTATAGAAGAAACATGAGCAGTGTTGGTTAAGTCCACTACCTGCTTTCTAAAAGTAACTCTTAATGAACGTTAAACTTCACAACTGCAAACTTTTTAGGGGAAAAAGTGTCAGTCAAAAAAACTTCAGGCTCTGTCACATTACATGAAACCACCACGAGTACAAAGATGCCAAGACATATTTCCCTTCTTACTAAAAAAGATTAAGCATAATTCAATATGCCAGACATTCCTAACCAATTTTTTTTTAAATTATACACACACACACGTATACATGCACATACATTAATGCAATTTCTGTCATAAGGTTTTATGAATTTAGAACTTACGTTTATTTAGATAAGCAACTATAGACGGTCAAGAATCCATTTCAAAACTATATTCAGTAATAACCGTTGAAGTCTCATTAAATGAATGAAATGCCAATATAGTGTTCCCAGGTGAAAAACAGCTTTAGTTTACTAAAAGTATTAACATCATATTAAGCAACAATTTATTTATATTACTGTCAAGTAACTGCACATCCAAAGTCAAAAGCTTCCCACAAGTCTGCAAAAGCCATATTTAAAAATGTTAGACAAAGGCAGAAGTAAATGTTTATAAGCACTTGAATAGTAAAAGTAAAATGCCATCTGTTTTCTCTCTTTTGTGATTTTAACCCACAGAGGAATTTTTGAAGTTCTGTAGATTTCCTTTTTAAAAGTTCAAACTCTACTGACGGCTTTGTGTTTTGGTCCATAAGCAGACACTGCTAGAAGCTAATTCATTTTTAGAGTTTTCAACTTTCCAGATATACATTCAAGAACATACTCTACCAGTATTGGGAATAAAGAAATCTGATTGAGATGGCATTTGTGACCTTTCTGCCACAGAGTATCAACTCAGTGTTATGTTATCTCACACATTGTTTTGTTAAGTAGCTAAATTGGAGTGCAGAATATAACCTGGAACTGAACAACTAAACCGCATAAACAAAACGAAGCCCGAAATAAAGCACTTTCATTTCAAAAGGACAATATGAAGAATTAAAGCATCTGCACCTAGCCCACTGAAATGTGAAAGATACTCTAGATTCAGCACTTTCGCAAGAGTTTGTCTGGAACGACCTTCTCAATAAAAACAAACTCAAAAAACTGCTGGAGAGGCTTCTGACTACTGAATAGATAGCTACATCAAGAGACTACTCTGATCAATTTTCACCTAATCCTGTTGAAAACAAGGACACTTACAAAAAAATGTAGTCATAAAAACAAAACAAGGCAAGAGTAAATTCACGCTTACAAGGAGGATGAAAAGAACTATCAACAAGTCTTGCAAAGAATATATAGAGAAGATTGAAGAGGGAAAAATATTTCTATCTGTATAATATTTTTTTATGAAATGTGAAAGAAATTTGGATAAAAACAGTAAAGCAAATCTCGAATTCTGCATCAGAAGCTGTAGAATATTTTAAGTGTGATAATTGCCTTCTTTTACCACAAATATACAAGGTAAAAATCAAATATCAGACTCTCTCAAGACAGCAAATATTCCATTAGATGTTGCTTATTTCTGAAGAGCCTTAGATTGATCTTCGGACAAAATTCGTTCAGGATTCTCATAAGGCACACTACCACATAGGTAAGAATGTGCTATAAACTTACTGAGGATAAACTTAGGAAAAACTATCAGTATAGGGAGAAAGCACAATTTAACATCTAGAAAAAACTTCATGACCTAAAGCACTGGAGCAATAAAACAGCCTGAAATTAGAAATTGTAGCTATTCACTCCTTTTGCATGCTATAGAGTTTCCTGTTTTAAGTTTATAATTTAAGACTTGGAAGCAAAGCAAAAAAAAAATTAAAAATCACAAGTGTGAGCTGCAAATGTGACAGTGCCTGTAAATGACAAATGCAGTAATCCAGCAGCAGCGGACATTAAAAATAAGAAAGGATTAGTAACAAAAAATACCTAATCTTATTTATAAATGAATTCATAGTTCATAAAAGGGACTATATTATGTGGCAGTTTAGAATAGCAGATTAGTGCTGATGTATACTCTGAAAACTATTAGTTTCATAGAGGGATATTCACCCTCTGGATTGAGGCTAGTCAAGCACACAGCATTTGGAATAGAAGTATGACACACTTTTCACTATATAAAAATTGAATTGAAGAAGTCACTCAAGTTGTTCTTCTTAAATCAGATGCAGGAAGAACAACCACAGAAACAAGCAAACCAGAATTATTAAAGAAGTCCCATACAGGAAAAAAAAGTGAGAAAACAAGATAGCATGCACTTTTTCTTAAAAAAAATAATTCATAACCATACATTGATACTTAATGTTTAACCCTTAGTAATATTTTATTCTTTTATTACAGAAAGTATACAGAGCAGAACATGTGCAAAACATGTAACCTCTTAATTCTAATGAAGAGCTTCAAAAATACTTTGAAGTTCCAATTTGGTTATGACTAAACTGTGTATTGAGGCCAAACTAGCTACACATAGCAGAGATCTTTGCATTTCTTTTCCATCTGAAACTGCTTATGTTATTTTCCTATACCATAGAGCAGGCAGTCCCCCCTTCATGCCTCAAATCATGTTCTGTGTATCTGCCTTCTGCCACATTATTGTACATGACTCCCCTCTCCCTCCTGTCCACCTACCATTTCAGAAATCTTTGTATTTTCTTATTTGTTAACTTTCCACAATATCTTATGTGAATGCAGCTCACAAGGAATGGGAGCAAGCTGAGCATCAGGCAATGCCTCAGCTCTTTTGTCTATGATCTGTCCAAGAAGCAACAGCAAGTGCCAAAAGGATATTAACTTTTGCAGAAACAAATGCATATGCTATAGGTTGAATATTCCTCTTTTACAGTACTTCACTTGGGCTTTTTTATGCTCAAACTTTATTTCCAGCATCAATGAAGTTGCGCCTACCTCCACCTCAATAACTTCCTGAAGATCTGGAATTTTAGGATGTTAATTGTCCTGGCATAAACTAAAATGCCACTCAGACAAACAAGCTACAAAACGCTGACCAGCTCTACTACTCCTTTTTTTTTCCTCCACCTCCTTTTTTTGTCTAACTGTCTCCTCAAATTTTTAATTATTTGCCACTGTTTGCAGTGATCAGCAGACAGATCTGCTTATTCAGTTTAGTCATATCTTCTTGTCTGCCTGCTACCTCAGTATTTCTCAAAATCTCTCCTCAGCTGACAGAGAAGCACCCATCAGAAACACCAGCATGTTTTGCTTAGTTGAGCATTGTTAGAAAGGTGCAGGAGTTTGCAATGAATGAATAAATCTTCTGCCATACTCTGAAGTTCCTGAAGTTCTAAGCTGTGCAAGCACAGCCAGCAACTTGATTTCACATTAAGTCTACCTCTCCAAATTTACTATTTCCTGACTAAAAAGGCAACATACTAAAGACTATAAGGCACAGGGAGTATTCATGTTCAACCTCAAACTTCCCTTTACTTCATACTTCGTCTCATGGCACTTTGCAAAGAGAAAGCCTCAAAAGTGAAAATGTTAAAATATGTTTGCCAGTAGACCCACCAATAAGACAAAACATTGAAGTCACCATTTAGCCAACATCTTAGGTAGCTAAAAGCATTATATATTATATCACTTTACTGAACATATTTTAGTACTTGCGTAATCTGACTTTTTCTGAGGGGTAGGTGAGGAGGTTTTGATTTGCTGGGGTCATTAGAAAATTTAAAATTGTGCACAAGTGCAAACTCTAAAATAATAGTACTTATTTAAAATATCCATTCTGGGATACAGGTGCTGACAAAAAAGCATAGATAAAATGGTCCCGGTATACGTATGAGGTTTTAATACAGCAATTACTTAAGATATACAGTTTATGCACTTGGCAAATTGAAAAAAATGCCAACACTCCTGCACGACTGAATGACTGCATGACTGAATGACATATTGTGACTGCATCTTCGAATTTTCAGAAACAGGTATAGAGTATGTACATGGATTATACCTACAATTCAAACTGCAATTGCAAAAAATTATAGACAATACACAAGTAGTTCTGTTGCAGTAACAACATCAACTTGACTTTATCTGAGCATTGATACCAATGCTTATGTGCTACACAATGAAAATAAACAGAATTGCAAATAATACAGCCCCTCACAGACAAAAAAATAAAAGAATAATCTTTGATTCAGTTTAGATAACTGGTTTCATGGAAGAAGAGTTGAACTTCAGAATTTTATTTATTTTTCAAATGTTGTCCACAAAGTTTTATACAGGCTTAAAATTTTTCTGGGGTGTGGGAGACAGTGGAGGGTGGCTAGCAAAAAAAAAACCAAAACCCAAACAACTTGTTTCCTGGATATTGGGAATATTTACATAGAGTCAACTAAATAACTCAAATAGGTTCACCAAGAAACATGCAATAATTGCCCTATATTCTAGATCATTTATTTTTAGTTTTGATATGGACAGATGAACACAGACACCATTGTGTG